>SNQJ01S0014331.1:67360-89691 GCA_010110895.2 Picea sitchensis | reverse complement strand
CATCTTGTACTTGAACATTTAAGTGGGGTAAAAGGAGGTTGCCCCCTCGAAGAGGCTTATGATCTGAAATTATCTCTTTTTCAAGGCGTTGAGTACTTTTCCTGAGGTTTTTATATGCTATATTGATGTTTGGTTCTTAACATTCAAATTCTACAGACTATTTTCCCTAGTAAGAAAACTTTATTTCTAGAAAATCAAGGATTCAAATCATTAGAAATAAATGTTTGTAGGTTGTAAACTTTGTAAATAATTAAGTAGTGTGTTTAAAGTTTTAGTTGTGGCTCCAAAAAGAATTAACACTAGATCTGATCCCGATCCTAAACTTGTAAAAGTAGTATGACCCTAAAAAATTGATTAGGAAAAGAAGTTTAGCAGAAAGTCAAGGGAGTAGTAGTCCCCCACCTAGGGAAACCTCTCTCCCAGAGAAATTTGTCACAATCTAGGATATTCAGTTTGATCAACCATTTGAGCATAGTCCATTCAGAACCAAATCCAAGATTTTCATGAATGAAACAATATTAAATAAATCTATTCTACAACTCAATATATCTTAAAGACAATCTCATGAATAAGATATTGATAAAAAAATCCTCCAAAATTTTGAAAAGTTACAAGATCTAGCATCAGACTTCGATCAAGATTTACATGAATCCTATATTCAAAAATTTATTGAACTATCTACCCTAATCATTTCCGCATCATCTATTAACTCTCAATTGATTCATCCTACATCTACTAGCCCTGCTTCTTCTATATCTTCCACTACTCCAATAAAATCACAGACAGTGATCCAACCTATTATAAGAGTTCCCGCATATACACCTTCCACAAGTTCATATGCTATCCATCCTCATATACCAATCATGGAAGCAAGATATGCTCCCCCTATTTTGGCTTCTCCTTTACATAATATGCCCCAAGACTATCAAACTAGGATTCCTCAATTTGATGGCATTGGAACTATGACTGCACAACAACATGTTGACAAGATGAATGACTTTTTGACCTGTAAGAAGTAGATGAGGATGATGTCAAAATGAGATTGTTTGCCCAAATCTTAAATGGAGAATTCAAGAAATGGTTCAAAGCCTTACCAGCTGCTAGTCTAAATGGCATTACTGCTTTTCACCAATCATTCCTCAGTAGATGGGAAGTTAATAAAAATCCACTTCATATTTTATCTGAATATGAAATTATTAAAAGAGCCCCTGGGGAAAGTGTGCATGATTATTGCACTAGATTTAACAATGTTTACAATGCAATTCCAAAAAAAACTAAACCCCCTCAAGGTTTAGCTTTGATTGAATTTCATGCTGGGGAAAGTGTGCATGATTATTGCACTAGATTTAACAATATTTACAATGCAATTCCAAAAAAAATTAAACCCCCTCAAGGTTTATCTTTGATTAAATTCCATGATGGTTTTGATGTTGACATGTCTTATCAATTGAGAGAAAGAAACCCTGCAACTTTGGAAGAGATGTAGAGGGATGTTGTTGTTGGCATGTTTTGTAGGAAAGAGTGTGCTTGTCATTGATGGCAAGAACAACGATGGAAAACAAGAAAGAAAAGAAGAACAACAACAACAATGGAAAACAATAACAATGAAGACGAGACCAGCAAGAGAAGGTTCGGAGGCCGAAACCTTTGAATACATAGAAAACATTCTAATTCATAAGAAATTGTAGGATTGGGAGGAGGAGTGAGAGTGGTTGTCAAATCATTGTTCAAATAGGAGAATCACACAGAAGAGGAGAACAAATCTCAGTCATTGGATCTGAATGCAAAGGATCAAAAATCGTTGGATCCAGAGATAAATGCATGAAATTTAAGCCTTTGATGAGTGTAGGAGAGAGGACTTGTCAGAGTCCCGAAGTAAGCAAGGACCATCCATAGTCAAGACTAACATGTGGGACACGACCCTCAACTCTAGACAAAAACACTTTGAGTATTTTTTAGTTTTAGACTTGAAAAACCCAAAGTCCAGAGAGATGGAGAGTCGGAGTGTACGACAACTGTCAGAACAGTTTGAAGTGGAAGGACATGATAAGCTACAAAAGAAGCATCATTGACAAATCGAACCATCGATCTAAGATCCTGATCAACGAACAACATTTAGTTTGAGTTTAACGATACGAGGAGGTTATGCTCTAGAAAGTTTAAAATTGGAAAAATCCGAAGCCCGAAAATCCGAAATGAATCAGGACCATCGTATTTGGAGAACATACGAGGATCGTTGGATTAGTGTTGTTGGTCAACAGACCATGTTAGAAGACCACATATAAATATTATTTCAGCGGTCTATGTCAGCAAGGACACATGGCACAGTCAGAGAATGAAAAGTGTCAAGTTGAAATCAACATTTTAGGTACGTGCAAATCACAAATCAGAGTGACACATGGAAGATGCTCGACTCGTGACATGTCATAAAGTGACGCAAGAGTTGCGTCACTCCGAGAGTTTTACTTCGAGATCTTTACCACTAGAAAATTACAAAATCTTTGAAGTCCCGAATGTTGAAGTCCCAAAGTGGAAACGAAACGTCTGATCTGAAAGATCACATCGGAAGCATTCTCATTCGTCGATCCACTCCAGTGGAAGGATAGTGTAAGTTGAAATATCTAAAGTTTGAAGACGCGAAAGGATCGTGACCATTGATCCAAAAGGGACATGCATCATTGGATCATGGACTTCGGGTGAAATTCTTCGAGAGTAAGCGAAGTTTGAGAATCAAAACTCCTGAAGCTGGAAAGGAGAAATAAATCTAGTCCATTTGTTTGGAGGGCCACATGTCACCTAATCATTGAGACTAAGGATCACACTTGGAAAAAGGAAAGAAGGTAGAGCCGTCGATTAAAGAGGACAGATGTTAGCAGATCTTCCATGGAAGAAGATATCTAGTCAACAACAACAAGGTTTGATATTTGAAACCCCTGGAGCCCGGATCATGAAGTAAATCTCAGTCATTAATGTAGGAAGGTGAGATCTTGTCCGTAGACTTGAGAGGAAATATCTGAACCATCCATTCAGGAGCACCTTCAATATCATGAGATTGATGGTCATGCTCCATTGCGGATCTAGAACATGCTCGGGTCTTAATTTTTCATGAGTGTGCCGCAATTGAAACCATGGTTTAGGAGAAAGGATGTGTGGAGGCTCATAGTGAATTGCAGGGTGAAAATAGGGTTGCCCTCAAACTGCCTATGGATGTGCCCCTGATCGCGTGGTCACGTGAAGCTCATAGCCCAAAGTCATATCATGAAATGGAGCCAGCGCTCACTAGACAGGAATCAGGAATATCCTTTATGAATAGGCATTTGGTCAGCATCGATGGTCATGTGAAAGGAAGGAGCTTAGCAAGAAAATATAGCACCTACTGCAAAGTTTTTTCTGAAGAGGGGAAAAAGCACTAAAGGAATGAGCGAGAAGAAGTTATCTCTGTAATAGCCAGAAAGGACTGATTGTAACTTCTAGAAAAAAAGTGATTGTATTTACCAAAGAATTCGAGGAGCTTGAGTGTGATCGTCAGAGGAGCTGAAGAGTCTCGAGGTAACTTCCAGTGAAGTGAAGATTCATCATTTAGAAAATTGACAAATGGAAATGCGTCGAAGACTGTAATTACAAAAGAAGTCAAAGAATATTGGGATAATGACCATTGATGAAGAATAGACTCAGGATGATTGCCAGAGAGGACAAAGAGTTGAGTGTATGCCCTGGCAGAGGACTTTGCATGATAAATATGTGCAAAAAAAAGAAGAGATGGTTGATTTTTTTGAGTGTGATTCATGCGAGTAGAAGCAGGCGGTATGCAGTAGATGAAATGTACAAAAGAGGCATAGTGCATAGAATGGACATGGCGCATATAGAATAGAGCATAAAAGGCAGAAGAACAAAAAGTGCAAGGGATGAATGTAGGAAGACACTGATGCAGGTAGAGCAACACAGAGTAGAAGAACATTGATGAGACTGGTAAGCCATTGATATACATTGTATCACTGTAATAAATTTAAGTAAGAAAAAATTTATATTTTTGGGTGGTAGGGAGGTGCTAGGGAGGAATGTTGTCCTCATAGTTTCAAGTGTGTTCTTGAACACAGGGAGTTGTAGCTTCCATCTGGCTGCAGCTAGAAAAAACTAGGGTGGCAGGGTGGTGCAAGGGAGAATTATTGTTCTCTGTTATACAAGTTAGTGCTTGTATAACTGGAAGTTGGTGCTTCCATCCAGTTAGTTCTTTAAAAATGAGGGAGTTGGTGCTTCCTTCTAGTGGGTGCTATAGAAACCAGGGAGTTGGTGCTTCCTTCTAGTGGGTTCTAGAGAAACTAGAGAGTTGGTGCTCTCAGCAAGTTGCATCTTGTAAAGCAGAGCTTGTATCCTCAAGAGGAGTTGGAGCTCCCAAGAATGATAATGTACAGAAAATAAAGATTACTTATCATATCAAGAAGAAGAGGTTTTTCCCTTTATGGTTTTCCTCAAGAAATATCTGTCTCTGTGTATTTCATGTGTGTGATTGATGTTGAATATTCTATTTCTTACCTCCCTGCATTATTGTGATCGTCATTGAGTGCTTTATAAATATTTTAAAATGGGCATAATTGTTTAATCACAATAACAATTGATTCACCCCCCCTCTTAGTTGTCCAACAATTGGTATCAGAGATGGTTCTTTTTATTTAAAGGTAGATCAGTAAGATTAAACATGACAAGTCATGAAGGAACTTCAACCAATAAGGCTCCCTTATTCAATGGAACAAACTTTGTCTTCTGGAAGGTTAGGATGAGAACCTACATAATGGATTTAGGTGCAGATGTCTGGGATGTAGTAGAGACTGGTTATGTAAATCCAATTGTATTATTTAATAAATATGACAAGCTAGAATTCAACTTCAACACTAAGGATATGAATGTTATTCTGAGTGGGCTTGCAGAAGAAAAATTTGTAAAAGTCATGCACTTAGAAACTGCCAAAGACATGTGGGACAAACTCATTAGCAGTTATGAAGGTAATGAGAAGGTAAAGGATTACAGGCTTCAAACCTACAGAGTATAGTTTGAAAAACTACAGATGAAAGAATATGAAACTATTGGGAAGTACTTTCTGACAGTTGAAGAACTAGTAAATGCAATGAAAGCTCTTGGTGAAAAATTTGAGGAAGCCTCTTTAGTTCAAAAAATTTTGATATCTCTGCCAGATAGGTTCAACCCAAAGGTCTCTGCTATAAAAGAACTTAATGATCTAAAAGATTTGAATTTTGATCAAATTCTAGGAACGTTGACTACATATGAAATTAGAATAGGTAAATATAAATCCACCACTAGAGAAGCTTCTTTTAAAGAAGATAAGAATGAGGAATCTGAGCCGGATAAAATTGAATCAAAATTTGTGAGAAGACTAAAGAAAAAATCAGGCAAGTTGCCCTTAAAAATTTTTAACTGTGGAAAGATAGGTCACTTTGCATCTAAGTTTCCACACAAGAAGAAGGGCCATAACTCTGAAGGTAAGAGAAGTACAAATCTAGGAGATTTGTTAAAAAGAAAAGTTTATGTGTAAATAGTGATGACTCTTCATAAGACACAAATAGTGACTCTTCGTATGAAGATAAGGTTAATGACTTTGTGCTTATGGCCAAAGAGGATTATGATAATGAAAGCACAAGAAGTGATGTTAATAATGAATAATCCTTGGTTGACTTGGAAGGAGAGTTGATCAGTGCTTTAGAATAGATTGACAGACTCAGACTTATGAAGAGAAAACATAAACAATTGTTGATGCCGTTTGAAAATAATGGTAAAGAACCAAGTGAAGAATCTGTTATACTAAAAGTGGAATTAGTAGAGGGAAAGAAAATCGAAGACATTTTGAAACAACAATTATCAGAAAATAAGGCAAGATGTGAATCTCTGGAAGAAGAAGTAGTGAAAACTAGGAAAGAGTTGGAGAAGTTTCAATCCTTGTATCACCAGAATTTGTCAAGCATCAAAGCCTCGGAAGGATTAGCCACCATTCTGAATCAGCAAAGGAATCCAAAGTTTAAAATTGGTTTGGGTTATGAAGAGGGATCAAGTAGTGGTCAGCCAAGCAACAAAGAGTCCATAAAGCTTGTCAAATCTACAACCAATGACAACAACAAACCTATAGAAACAAGGAAGATAATCAACCGCCAAAGAGGAGTAAAAGAAAAGGTGCCAAAACTGAATCTGTAGATCAAAGAAATAATACACCCTCTTCTCAAGGAAATCATCAGCATGGAAGAAATCGACCTACTCAAAGAAGACAACCATTTTCCAAGTACAATGATTTTTTCTATGGATATTGTTTCTACTGTTCTAAATTTGGACACAAAGCTATAAATTGTTCCTTAAGATTTATACATGTGAAATCAAGACACCCAAGGAATAAATATCTTCCACAATAAAGAATGAGACAACCAAGTAACAAACAACCACATATTGTAAATTTTCAAATTAAGTTTAGAGACATGCAATTGAGGAGGTCAAGAAATAATAAACAGTCAATGAATAGACAACGTTGCAACAATCACTTTGACCTATTGAACAATGAGGTTGAATGCTATAACTGTCATAACTTTGGCCACAAAGATGAAAATTGTCATCTGAAGAATTACAAAGCAGATCCAAGGATAAATCTCTTTGCTAGAAATGCCAGCACATGGAAAAAGAAAGATAGTGAAAAATGTGGTCTAGTACTTTCAACTCAAAAACAAAAGGACTCCTGGAATATAGACAGTGGATGTTCCAAGCACATGACTGGAGACAAGGATAAGATTTTGTCTACGAGTAAAATAAAAATAGGAAATGTGACCTTTGAATAATATTGTAAGGTAAAAAATGTAAACTCGGGACAAGTGGTGGCTAAAGGCATAAGGATAGATAATGATGTTGATAGTGAATCCTCCCATGCAAGAAAAGAATAAGTAGAAGAAGAATCATTTCATAAGATGGAATCAGAGGTTGTGAATCTTATAAAGAAGGTTGAGAAGTCAAACACCCAAATCAAGTTCTTGAACAATTCGATGATCCTGGATGAGATCTTCGATAGTCAAAGATCACCAAACAACAAATATGATCTTGGATACAACAAGGAAGAAATCAGTACTCCTAAGAAAGATGATGCAAGTCCTTCATTTGTAAACGGGGAAAGAAAGTATGACTTGGGTTCTTCATGTTCAAAGAATTAAAGAAATACTACAATATTTAGAATACTAGATCAAGAAGGACACCCAAAACCTACTCAAACACCTCAAAGTAAGTTTACAAGAGAGACACCTTCATGGATGAATCAAAGGATGCATGAGAATGTTTGTAATGGTTATTATTTTTCCTTCTAATGAATATGGTCATAAAATCCTTGTATTGTAGGCATCATATAATAAAAATGAAGTTGTTGTAATAGAAGATCAGAGAAGAGTGACACGGGAATTCATTTAGTTATGACAAGAAAAGGTTGATGAAGGAGTCCCAGTAAGAGAGGTGAGAAATATTGAGTCTACTACAGAGGACACAGCTGAAATTGAAGATGAACATTTCCAAGAATTAGATGGAGAAGAGACACCCAGACAAGAAGAGTCAGGACAACAATCAACATCAAATCCTTCCTCCATAATTATTCAAAAGAATCATCCTGAAAGTCAGATAATTGGTGAGAAGGACAAAGGTGTACAAACCAGGAGAAGGATAATCAAAGACATCAAGCAATCACATATGGCCTTCTTATCCATGGTGGAACCCAAGAACTTTAATGAAGCTAGTAAAGACGTAAATTGGTTAAAATCAATGAATGAGGAACTGGACCAGATTGAAAACAATGACACTTTGGAACTCGTTCCTAGGCCAACAAATAAAAATGTAATAGGATCAAAATGGGTCTACAAAAATAAGATGAATGAGCAAGGAAATATTGTAAGAAATAAGGCTAGATTGGTTTGCAAAGGATATTCTCAAATAAAAGGACTGGATTCTGATGAAAAATGTGTGCCTGTAGCAAGATTAGAAGCTATTAGAATGTTTCTTGCCTATGCTTGTCATAAACAGTTTAAATTCTATCAAATGGATGTCAAGTCATCTTTTCTAAATGGATATATAAAACAAGAATTCTATATGGAACAACTAGAGGGTTTCCAACTGTCATATAACCCTGACTTTGTCAGAAAGCTAAAGAAAGATTTATATGGGTTGAAACAAGATACTAGCGCCTAGTATTACAGACTATATAAGTATCTTCAAGACAAAGGGTTCAAGAGAGGAACAATTTACAACAATCTATATATCAAAATAGAGGGTAATGATTTTCTCATCGTGTTGGTCTATGTAGATGACATCATCTCTAGTATAAATAATGCTTTGTTAGTACAATGGTTTGTCTTTACCATGCAGTCTGAATTCGAAATGTCTATGATATGGGAACTGTCATTTTTTCTTGGTCTGGAAATTACTTAGAGGTCTGAAGTATTATTTCTTTCTCAGGATAAATATCTAAGAGAAATGTTGAAAAGGTTTCAAATGGAAGATTATACACCTATGAGCACACATATGGTCACTGGATGCAAGTTAAGCAAGGATGATGACTCACCTGATGTTGATCAGAGTTCCTATAGGTCTATGATAGGCAACCTATTTTATATCACAACATCTCATCCATACATAATGCATGTTGTTGGAATGGTAGGAAGATATTAGGCTTCACCTAAACAGAGTCATTTGTTAGCTATCAAAAGAATATTTAGATACTTGAAAGGAACAATGAACTATGGCCTATGGTAACCTAGGAATCCAAATTTTCAGCTGTCAGACTATTCAGATGTTGATTGGGCTAACTGTGTGGATGAAAGGAAAAGAATGAGTGGAGGTGAATTCTTCTTAGGAGATTCTCTTCTATCATGGTTGAGAAAGAAGCAAGGTTCCATTTGCTTATCAAATACAAAAGTTGAATACATTGCAATTGCCACTTGCTGTACCCAAGTATTGTGGATGATTCAGACACTTGCAGATTTGGAGGTAAAATATACTGCACTGATCCCAATTCTTTGTGATAATACCAGTGAAATCAGTGTGTCAAAGAACCCTGTATTTCACTCCAAGACCAAGAATATACCCATCAAGTACCACTTCTTGAGGGAACAAGTGACCAATACTGTTGTTTCTTTGCATTATATTCCATCCAATGATCAGATTGTTGATATCTTCACTAAACCTCTTGCAAAATCTCAGTTTGAGTACCTACACCATAAGTTGGGCGTGACCCCATTATCAACCTAAGAGATTCCATCCTGTCAGGGGGAGTATGTATTGGTTAAATATATGATACCTGAGAAAGGTACTACAACATCTCAGGGGGAGCATGTTTTCTTTGACATTGATGTCAAAGGGGGAGAAAAGGAGTGGTCTGGATGCTACAGTTGGAGGTCCAAACAGACTAGTGCATTCTTTGAGGGTTGCCAACAATGCCAAAGGAGGATATTGTTGGCATGTTTTGCAGGAAATAACAACGATGGAAAATAAGAAAGAAAAGAATAACAACAACAACAATGGAAAATAGGAACAGTGAAGACAAGACTGTAATATACCAGATATAAAAAGTATGTAGAATAGAAATAAAATGATGGAAATGGTAGAATAACAACAATATAATCAGAACAATCACTGCAATAGCATTGAAACGATATAAGAATAACAATAGAAATAGCACTTTCATTCAGAAAGAAATGTTCACGGGCCTCTTTGAGGGGGAAAACTCTAGTTGAGAAGAGCTCTATTACAATAATATCCAAGCTAGGGTTCTCATACCCTCAACTCCTATTTATACTAAATATGTCTTTCAAAAGAAGCATCTAGAGGAAGATCCTTCTAGAAGATAAAGCTTCTATTAGGTCTTCTTACATCCGACTTATTCTATTTTATTGCAAGGCCTTATTAATATTGACCTTTATTACATCTGAATATATTTTTCTACCTATGTGTGGGTTAGGACCCTAACATGTCCCCCCCCTTAAAAACAACCTTGTCCTCAAGGCTTGAGATGTGGAAATTATTGCAGAATGGTAGTTGGTTCCCAAGTGGCATCTGCTGGAGATGTATCTTTCCACTGGATTAACACTTCCTTGATGGCTCTCTAATGCAGGCAATGCTCACACTGGTCCAAAACTGCTTGTGGTTGTAGCCAAATGGATCCTTCTTCGGCTAACTCAGGAAGGTTGTTTTGAATTTGGAACTTAGTTCCGATCACCTTCTTTAAGAAGGAAACATGAAAAACAAAATGTAGCTTCAAATGACTGGGCAAAGCTAACTGATAGGCCACCTGTCCCACATGCTTGAGAGCTGTATAAAGACCATGAAATTTGGGTGCTAGATTTTGAAAATGTTCGGGCTTGAGGGAATTATTCTTGTAAGGTTGCAGGAGAAGAAACACCTGATCCCCTTCTGCAAATTGTCACTCAGAGCAACCTTGATCTGCTTGTTTCTTCATGTGATTCTGTGCCATGACCAAATTCTCTTTGAGGATACGGAGAATAGCCTCTCAAACTGTAAGTGTTTGGTCAACCGCCCGGACCTTCAAGACACCAGGTAAGTATGAGAGAACTGAAGGTGGCTTTTGTCCATATACCACTTCAAAAGGAGTCATGTGTGTAGATGTATGGTATGAAGTGTTGTACCACCATTCAGCTAGGGGTAACCATTGAGCCTATTGATTTTGATTTTCTGAAGAAAAACACCTCAAATATGTTTCCAAACATTTGTTGACAAATTCTGTTTGACCATCAGTCTGGGGATGATAAGTTGTACTGAGATGAAATTGGGTGCCTTGTAGCTTGAACAGTTCTTGCCAAAAATTGCTTGTAAAAGGTGGGTCGCAATCAGAAACAATAGAGTGTGGCATGCCATGAAGCTTGAAGACCTGATCCATGAAAATTTGAGCCATCATGGGTTTTGTAAATGGGTATTGAAGAGCGCATAAATGAGCATACTTGGAAAGGTGATCAACAACCACCATGATGACTAATTTATTTCCCGATTTGGGTAAGCCTGTAATAAAATCCATAGAGATGTCCTTCCAAATAGCAGGTGGAATCGGGAGTGGTTGTAGTGTGCCCGGAGATTTGACTGTTTCTCCCTTATCGTGTTGACACACATCACATTCGGCAACAAAAGTACGAATTTCTTGTTTTATACCATCCCAGAAAAAATAATGTTTGACCCTGTCATAGGTTTTGGTGAACCCTGAGTGCCCTGTTGTCGGTCTAGCATGAAGCTCAGAAAGTATCATGTATTTAAGCTTTGATTGTTTAATTAAATACAAATGACCTTTGTATTGAAGCTCATCATGGAGCCAAGAGTGCCCTGTGAGAGTTGGAGCACTGGAATGCAATTGTTGGATCAGTTGTGAACTTTTGGGATCTTGTAGCCATTCCTGGCGAACAACTTAGAGCCAATCTGGTACAATGAAGGAAAGAGAAAAAAAGGATCCTTCATATTCATATTTGCAGGAAAGTGCATTCGCAACCACATTTTATTTTCCTTTCTTGTAAATGATCTCATAATCATAGCCAAATAGCTTAGTTACCCATTTTTGTTGCTCCTGGGAGGAAATGCGTTGTTCCAAAAAATACTTGAGGCTTTGATGGTCTATCTTAATTTGGAAGTGTTTCCCTAATAGATAAGAGCACCACAAATCAAAGCCATGCAGAATAGCCAACATTTCATTTTCATAGATAGATTTTCCCAGATTTCTTTCAGATAGTTGCTTGTTGGTAAAGGCCAAAGGTCGACCCTCTTGCATAAGGACAACACCGATTCATTTCCCTGAAGCATCACATTCCAAGACAAAGGTCTTTGTGAAATCAGGAAGGGCCAGGACTAGATTGGTGCACCTGGCCATCTTCAAGGTTTGAAAATCTTGAGCAGCAGTTGGAGTCCAAATGAAAGAGTTATTTTTTAGGAGAGCAGTGAGAGGTGCTGCAATCTTTTCGTAATTCTTAACAAACTTGTGATAATAACCTGCTAAGCCTAGAAATCCATACAAGATTTTGAGATTCTTTGGGTGAGGCCAGTCTTTCATAGCTTCAATCTTTTTAGGATCCACCCTAACACGGTCTTTTCCAACCATATGACCCAAATACTCTACTTATGAGGCGCCAAAAGCACATTTAGACTATTTCAGGAAGAGTTGGTGCTGAGAGAGTAGATGGAGAACTCGATCCACATGAGAAAGATGTTATATCCAGGTCTTGTTATATATGAGGATATCATCAAAGAAAACTAAGAAAAAATGGTGGAGAAAAGGACGGACGACGTGATTCATGAGGCTTTGGAAGGTGGAGGGGGCATTACACAAGCCAAAGGGCATGACCAAAAACTCATAGTGTCCCTCATGAGTTCTAAAGGAAGTCTTGGTAATGGCTTCCTCTTTCATATGTATCTGGTGGTATCCTGAACGAATATCAAGTTTAGTAAAGAATTGGGTGCCACTCATTTCATCCAGGAGGTCATCAATGACAGGAATGGGAAATTTGTCTTTAATGGTAAGTTTGTTGAGAGCACGGAAGTGAGGACACATTTTCCAAGAACCTTATTTCTTTAGTACCATGACCATAGGAGAAGACTAGGGGCTTGTACTAGGGCAGATGACACCTACATTAAGGAGTTCCTAGACCATTTTCTCAATTTCATTTTTTTGGGAAAAGGGGTGATGATACAGACACATATTGGGAAGAAGGCTTTCAGGTACAAGGGGAATGGAATGATAATGAACACCACATGAAGGAGGGAGTCCCTGGGGAGTGGACAATACCACTTGATGTTTAGAAAGGATGGCTTAGAGGTCTTGTGGCACCGAGGGTGTTTCTGTTGCTTGTATGGCATGGAGTTGAGAAATAACACCAGAATGACCCTTTTTGAGAAGCTTTTCCATGTGACGGGAACTAATTATCTTAGGCAAACCGATGGTGATGCATTGGAACTTATACTAGTGGCCCTCCTGGTCAAATTGCATGGTTAATTTCTTAAAATCCATGAGAATGGGACCCAAAGTCCTTAGCCACTCTGCACCCAACACAATGTCACAACCACCCATGTCGATAGCAAACATATGAGAATTCAGTTGGTAGTCACCAGTTTGGAGATGCACATTTTCAGAACTCCCTCCACATTTCATGGAGCCACCATTGGCAATCATGATTTGGAAATTATTGATGGCATGGATGTAGCAATGAGTTTCTTGGGCAATGCGGCGATAAATAAAATTATGGGTGCTTCCACTATCAACTAGAATTATGACCTTCCGATGCTTGATGTAACCCATTAGCTTGAGGGTTTGGGGAGCAGAGAAGCTAGTGAGGGCCTTGAGGGAAATGACCAGTTCTACTTTGGGAGGGTCTGAGGGAGTGGTTATGTCAGTGGTTTCAGGTGACTTAGACACAAGGGGAGTTTCAATATCCTATTCCGAAATATCCTCAGAGATGGCCATAAACATCTTTTGTTCCTTACACTTGTGGCTCGAGAAATATTTTTCATCACAATTATAACAAATGCCTTTGAGTTGACGTTCATCCATTTCATCCCTGGTCAATTTTTGGATCTTTAGTGGAGGGGAGGGAGTAGTGGGATTTATTGGTTTAGGGCAAGGGATAAAGGAGGGTTTCCGGTTTTGAGAAGATACAACATGTTGTGCTTCTTTAGCTCTTTTAGTAGCCTCCACCCAACTTTGAGGCTGAGCCATGAGGACATGGGCCCGAATCTCATCCTTGAGGCCACTGATAAAACATTCTTAGAAAAAGGCATCAGACATGCCCTCTGTCCGAAAATTTGGGCGCTCAAAGGTAGCTATAAAGTTTTCCATTGTTCCTAATTGTTTCAACTTTGTCAAATGACCCAAATGGTTATGGTTAGTGTCAAAGCGTTCATAAAGCTCTGCCACAAAGTGCGTCCAAGCAATATACTCTTGATGAGAATTTTGTATCCATTTCTACCATTGCCAACGTTCTTGATCTAGATGGAGAACACCATACCATAGTTTGGCCAAGTCATCTCTACTATCGTATAAAGAGAAATAATGTTCCATTTGGGTTACCCAACCAGTGGGATCTGAGCCATCAAATTTGGTCACATCCACCCACAGAAGGCATAGGTCACGTTGAATGTGATAGTTCTGAAAGTTATGGGAATGAGAGGAATGGTCACCTTTAGTATGTGGAGGTGAGGAAGAGGAAGGGTTATTTGTAGGGATATGTAGTTTGGTGCAGAGTGTTGAAAAGATTGATTCAAGCTAGGTGGTGAGGTCTTGTTTGATTTCCTCCATTGAGGACTGCATGGTTGTATTGATGGTGGAAACATTGGCACTGAGTTGTTTTACTTCTTGTTGGGTCTCGATGAGACCAAATTGCAAGGTGTTGAAGAGAGATTCCAAGTATTGGCTACAGGTATGGGCCATGAGGATGGGGGAACTGAAAAGGGGTAGGTGGGGTCAAAATTTTTGCCGAAAACTGATATGGATGAATGTGATAAGGGCGAAGAGATGAATCCAAAGCAATAGGTCTCAAATAATGGTGAAAAAATTTCCATACTCGAGGGTGAAGAGATGAATCCAAAGGAATAGGTCTCAATTTTTTTTTTTTACACCTAAGGAGTTATACTCCAGTCCGAAGAATATTGCAGAGAGGAGATGCTCAAATGCTTAACCATAAAGAAATGTGTATATACTTGGAAACCCGAACATAGTTGTGTGACAATAGATCTTGTTTGTTTTAATTTGTTTATGTTTCTGTCCCCAAGGAATAGGTATTCAAGGTTTATACAGACAAGGGTTTTCCTTGTGATATAACTCTCTAATATATGTGTGGGGTCCAATAGTAGTACTCGGCCCAATATCTCAAGGCACTAATTAAGGAGGATAGACTGTACCCTTAGCCATACTACCTGACTACCCAGGTACTAGAGAGTATCTTCCCGAGTGTTTTTCTCGGTGACACTATAACAGTTAGGTGGCTGATCAGTTTATCTAAAGAGGGCTTCAGAAAATCTAGGCCTATCCGTACACAGGTGTTGTCTGATGCGCTACCACTCGAAGGGGTACCAACAGGGGTGGCCAACAGATGTGCGCTTAAGTACCACTTGTATTTACTACGTGTATGAATCCCTCAACCATGGGTTTATGCGTGTAACGACAGATCTATGTGGCTTAAAGATGTCGGAATATGTCTCTACCCTGAAAAAAATGTTAACCCACACTTTCTGCCGAGGAAAGTGCTCTGATACCACTTGTAATATACTAGATATAAAAATTATGCAGAACATAAATAAAATGTTGGAAATGGTAGAATAATAGCAATATAATCAGAAATGATATAAGAATAACAACATAAATAACACTTTGATTCAAAAAGAAATGTTCACGGGCCTCTTAGAGGGGGAAACCTCCAGTTGATCAGAGCTCTATTACAATAATATCCAAGCTAGGGTTCTCATACCCTCGACTCCTATTTATACTAAATATGTCTATCAAAAGAAGCATCTAGAGGAAGATCCTTCTAGAAGCAGAATCTTCTATTAGGTATTCTTACATTTGACTTATTCTATTTTATTGCAAGGCCTTACTGATATTGACCTTTATTACATTCGAATATATTGTTCTACCTATGTGTAGGTTAGGACCCTAATAGAGACTCATAGGAGAAGGTTAGGAGGCCGAAACCTTTGAATACTTAGAAAACCTTCTAAGTTGGAAGAAATCATAGGCTCAGGAGGAGGAGAAACAATGTTCGTTGGATCAATGTCCAGAGAGGACAAGTGCACAGAAGAGGAGAACATATCTCAGTCGTTGGATCTAAGCGCGAAGGATCAACAATCGTTGGATCCAGAGATAAATGCATGAATGTTAAGCCTTTGATGAGCGCAGGAGAGAAGACTTGTCAAAGTCTCGAAGTCCCGAAGTAAGCAGGGACTATCTATCGTCAATATTGATAGGTGGCACACGATCCTCAACTTTGGAGAAAAATAGTTTGAGCATTTTTCATTTTGAGACTTGGAAAACCCAAGGTTCGGAGAGATGGAGTATACGACAGTCGTCATATCAATTTGAAGTGGAAGGACATGATAAGATAGAAAAGAATCACCACTTATAGATCAATCCTTTGATATAAGATCCTGATCGATGAACAACATTTAGTTCAGGTTTAAAGATACGAGGAGGTTACGCTCTGGAAAGTTTGAGATTGGAAAAACCCAAAGCCCGGAAATCCGAAATGAATCAGGACCATCATATTTGGAGCACATACGAGGATCATTGGATTAGTGTTGTTGGTCAGCATACCATGTCATAAGACCACATCATCATATCACTTCAATAGTCTACGTCAGCAAGGACACATGGCACAGTCGAAGAACGACAAGTCACAAGTGTCAAGTTGAAATCATCATTTCAGGTATGTGCAAATCATGAATCAAAGTGACACGTGGTATATGATCGGCTCGTGACACCTCATCAAGTGATGCAAGAGTTATGTCACTCTAGGAGTTTTAATTTGGGAGCTTTACCACTAGCAAATGACAAAATCTCCGAAGTCCCAAATGCTAAAGTCTTGAAGTGGACACGAGACCTTTGATCTGAAATATCACGTTGGGAGCATTCTCATCCATCGATATACTCTAGTGGAAGGATAGCATAAGTTGAAATCTCAGAATTCTAGAGACATGAAAGGATTGTGATCATTGATCCAAAAGGGATACGTGTCATTGGGTCATGGACTCCGGGTGAAATTCTCTGGGAGAAAGCGGATTTTGAGAATCGAAACTCCTAAATCTCGAAAGGTGAAATTGATCTCGTTTGTTGGTTTGGAGGGCCACATGTCACCTAATCATTGAGACTAAGGATCATGCATGGAGAAAGGAAAGAAGGTAGAGCCATTGATTGAAGAGGACATATGTCAGTGGATATTCCATTATGGAAGATACCGAGTCAGTAGCAACAAGGTTTGAGATTTGAAGCTTTCGGATCCCAGATCACGAAGTAAATCTTAGTCATTGATGTAGGAAGGTGAGAACTGGTCCACAAGATTGAGAGGGTAGATCTGAACCGTCCGTTCAGGAGCACCATGAATATTATGAGATCGACATTCGTGCTCCATTGCAGGGACAAAACATGCTTGGGTCCTAATTTTTCGTGAGTAGGCCGCAGTTGAAACGACGGTTTAGGAGAAAGGATGCGTGGAGGCTCGTAGTGAATTGTGAGGTGAAAATCGGGTTTCCCTCAAACTTTCTATGGACGTAGCCGCAATCGTGTGGTCACATGAAGCTCATAGACCAAGGTCATATCATGAAATGAAGCCAAGAATCACTAGATAGGAATCAGGAAGTGCCTTTTTGAATAGGTGTTTGGTCACTACCTATGGTCACGTGAAAGGAAGGGGCTTAGCAAGAAAATATAGCGCCTGCTACGAATTATTTTCTCAGGAAGGGAAAAGGTGGCAAAGGAATGAGCACGCATAATTTATTTATGTAACTGTCAGAAAGGATTGAATGTAACTACCAGAAATAGAGTGATTATATCTTCCAAAAAATTCGACGAGCTTGATTGTGATCACCAGAGGAGCTGAAGAGTCTCGAGGTAACTTCCAGTGAAGTGAAGATTCATCATTTAGACAATTGACGGATGGAAATGTGTTGAAAAATGTAACTGCCAAAGAAGCTGAAGAATCTCAGGATAGCGACCACTGATGAAGAATAGACTCGGGATGATTTCTAGAGAAGATGAAGAGTTGAGTGTATGCCCTGGTAGAGGACTTGGCATGATAAATATGCGCAGAACAAAAAAGAGATGGTTGTTTCTATTGAGTGTGATTCATGTGAGTAGAAGTAGGCAGTGTGCAGTAGCTGAAATGCATAGAAGAGGCATAAAACATAGAATGGACATGGTGCATAGAGAATAAAAGGCATAAGAATAGAAAGTGCAAGAGATGCGTGCAGGAAGACAATGATGCAAGTAGAGCAGATAAGTGTAGCAGAACAATGATGAGACTGGTAAGCCATTGATATACATTGTATCACTGTAATAAATGTTAGTACGAAAATATTTATATTTCAGGGTGGTAGGGAGGTGCTAGGGAGGAATGTTGTTCTCAGAGTTTCAAGTGGGTGCTTGAACACAGGGAGTTGTAGCTTCCATCTAGTTGCATCCAGAAAAAACCAGGGTGGTAGGGTGGTGCAAGGGAGAACTATTGTTCTCTGTTATATAGGTTGGTGCCTGTGTAAATGGAAGTTGGTGCTTCCATCCATTTGGTACTGGAACATTGAGGTAATTGGTGCTTCCTTCTAGTGGGTGCTAGAGAAACCAGGGAGTTGTTGCTTCCTTCTAGTGGGTGCTAGAGAAACTAGATAATTTGTTCTCTTAGCAAGTTGCAGCTTGTAAAATAGAGGTTGTAGCCTCAAGAGGTGTTGGAGCTCTCAGGAATGATAACATACAGAAAATAAAGATTACTTATCATATCAAGAAGAAGATGATTTTCCCTTTATGGGTTTCCTCAGGAAATATCTGTCTCTGTATATTTCATGTGTGTGATTGATGTTGAATATTCTATTTCTTACCTCCTTGAATTATTTTGATAGTCATTGAGTGCTCTGTAAAGAGTTTAAAATGGGCATAATTGTTTAAGAATAGTAAAAACTGATTCACCCCACCCTCTCAGTTGTCCAACAGTTGTGAGTGTAAAGGCCAATCTATTAGCTAAGAGAGATAGAATTAGTGATGCAGGAGCATCAGTTCACCCAACAATGCCCCAACCAATGAGCACATTAAGTGCGCATTCAATGAAGAAGAGAGACGTCATCCCTTATTTTAAAATTTTGAATTTTGAATTAAATGTTTTTAAGGATGGAAGAGCCAAATCGATGCCTTTATACAGATAGTAGATAGATTCGCCTTTAATGGTTGACAGGAGGATAATATCTAGATCTGATTCGGACTAGATAGCCATTGAATGTAATTCATTGTAAATTAATGAGAGTAGGTAGCTTGGAGGGAAGATCTTGAGGATCCCCCTTTTGTATCTAGATTCATTAGAACCAACATGTAGAAAAGAGAAGAGAAGAGAGAGCTGAGACTCTATTGCAATTCAATCTTTTGTAACCTTTGTAAAAGCATTATGAGATTAATACAAACAAAGCAGTTTTTCCTGCATATTATATTGTGTGTGTTTATGAATGTCTTTTATTCTTTTATGTGCATATGTTGTAGATGTATGTTAGTTTCCATCTGTAGGGATAGATAGACTTCTCTATCTATTTATGAGTTTGTTTATTTTAGTCTAGGTTCTTTGTGGCTTCATGCAAGGGGTTGCATGACAGAGTATTAGGGACTCTCTAAGCCAGTGCAAAGAGTGCACATTTGAGTTCTATGGAATTCAGGAAAAGACATGCCAGGAGGGTGCACTAGAGGAATCATAGACTCAAGGGAGAAGCCTCAAGGTTGTTGAACACCTTGGAGGTGAGACTGTGTAGAGGAGGGTATAGAGAGAAAATAGAATTACTAAGGATTTTGTCAAGCTCTTCCAGGAGGGCATCAAGCGATTGCAAAGAGTGCACAAGAATAATTGTACTTTGAGTTCATAGATAAGGGAAGTGTATAAGAGAATACACTCACAAAGTAGTTGAATACTATGTCAACTTAGAAAGGAGTGCTTGAGCGTAAGTTGCAAAGAGGGAACTTATATCCCTTCGATGAGTGAAAGGGACAGGGACCTCTGAGGTTCGCGTAGTTGAATCTAAAGGAGGAACACAGAGTTGTTGAACACTCTGGAGGAAGACCTATGTAAGGAGTGCACCAGGGAAACACTCGGACGAAGTGTTGAGAGACAATCATCTGAAGGCTAGTCGAAGTGCAAGGAGTACGCGCGGAGTGAACTCCTTCAAGTTCGTAAGCTTGGGAGGAATAATGCTTTTGTGCACAGAGTCCCAATAGAAAGGAACAACAGGCTGAGACTCTTCGAAGTCTAAGCCTCAAAAAAAGATTAGGAGAGATTGCACTGGGAGTGTGCAGGCATGGACTCATTCCAGGTCCAAAAGCTTAGGAGGAGTAGCATGAAGCCTCATAAAGAGCGCAAGTATGTGCAGATCCGAGGTGAAACCCCATTTTCAAAGCTCAGGAGGGATAGTGTTTTCAGAAAAAAGATGAGACCCAAGTTTCATCTTTTTTCAGGGAGGCAGAAGGACAATCGAAGGCCAAGACCTTTGAAGCATCAAAATCTTCCAAGTCTAGGAAGCAAGGTGACAAAGCTCAAAAGGAGTGGATCTAGACTATTGGATATAGAAAAGGATGCGTGGTGCGAGATCATGAACATTGGGAGAAAACACTCCAGGAGAATCACGAAGGAGGAGGTTGATATTTAAGATCGTTGAAGGCTGGAGTCCTGGGCGGACGACAACCGTAGATCTGAAAGAGGAGAGGTGGTGGATATCCACACACGTTGGAGAATCGGGAATCGAGAGAAACCGGGAAAGCTACCTCCAAAATTCCTGAAAGGTGAAGTCTCAAAATCATCATGACCATCCATCGGAAGGGATGTGTGGTAGCTGATCAACATTTCATTAACTCGTGACTCATGGAAGTTAAAATGGAAAGTTCACGAAAACCTATGAAACGTGAATTCACGACATCAAATCTGGGTCATTGATCGAGTCAGGATGCGGGTCATTTATCTGAAGCATCAACATTTTGGCATTTTAGGAGTCAGGAGAATAGAGGTGAGTCACATCAAGAGTTCCTAATATGAAAAATCTCGACGTGCTCAAAGAGTTGAGCCTGGGTCATGATGAATGGTCACATGAACGAAGATAAGGGAGGAGATAACATCTGTTAATCTCTTTTTGCCATTTTAGGAGTCAGGGAGTCAGGGTTGGCTCACTCATAGAGTCTCGACAAGGGAAATCATGATGCACTGATCAGGGGATCAAATTTTGCTCAAAAATTCAAAGTGCTTAGAATTGCTTCAAAACGGACGAGAGCGTAGACCTCGTCGTTGCAAACCCAACACAACTTGTTTCGTCTCAAACGGATGTCGGAAGTGAGAGATATTGCAATCTGTTCGTCAAGTCAAACAAGCAAAAAAAATAAAATACGCTGACTGTATAGTCCATACAGTCCATACAGTCTGATGTTGCAGGGTCGTACAGACCATATGATGACATGGCATCTGGTGATGTGGCAAAATCTGGTTGGTTGATGAAGGCGAGTGATGTGTCGACACGTGGCATAGTTTGGGCAGGTGATTGGGTGCCACGTGGCCCAATCATGGACTGCCACGTGGCACCCCAGTATTGGTTTTGTTTGTCAAAACATTTTGGAGCCCGTGGGGTTCGACCCCTGGACCTCCCACCATATAGTGCCTTCGCAAGACCATTCGACCAATGGACCACAAATTTTTTCTTATTATATGTATGAGTTTAAATGTATTTAAATTTACATTTTGTGACCGTTGGAGGGGGGTTGGGCCAGGGCTTAGCCCTGGCCCGCGGTCATTTGTTCGCATATTCCCTTGCCATATTGTATGTCACCTGACCATTGGCACGCAGGGTTAAACACTTAGCTCTGGTTCTATGTCATACACCATATGCCCACGACTGGAGCGGGGAAGTTAACACGGTTGTTAAACGGTTAGCCTTTTTGTCAAATGCACGCGGTCCTATGACTCATACGCCCAGGTGCTAGGCGGTTAGGGTATGGTGCACCCTTAACCATTCTACGGTTTGCACCATTGGCGCGGTTGCATCTGGTGCTGGGTTTTCACGCTTTATATTGCATGTGTGCCAGGTTCATCAAACAAGGGTGCGTTTTGTAGATGCATAGACAGTAAGATTGAAGGGGGGACTTCCAGGAGGCCTAACTTCTTCATTTTTCGACCGATTGAGGTGCTGAAACAACCCAGAAAGGGGTTTTGGAATGCTCTGAAGCCATTGGAGTAGTCGGTTTGTCATTTTGAGCATTGTAAGACATGTTTTTGAGAAATTTTGAGCAATTAATAATAATGATCCATTGGAAGCTAGACCAGGAGATGTAGCCCAAGAGAGGGGTGAACTCCTTTAGCAATTACTGTGTTTATGTTCTTATGTTCATTAATTATGCTGCTGTCTATGTGTATTTTACATGAGTAATCCCTTAATCTATGTGTTTCAAACTGATCCATTTGCTTCAAACACATAACACTTACATTGCAATAATTTCAAGTATTTCAAGTCTTCTTCATTTTTAGATCAAGTTGGTATCAGAGCACTGGTTTTTGAAGACTTGATTGTTTGCAAGTTTTGTTTCTGATGCTCACAAGGTTGAAACTCAC
>SNQJ01S0014331.1:52737-67310 GCA_010110895.2 Picea sitchensis | reverse complement strand
GATAAGTTGTACTGAGATGAAATTGGGTGCCTTGTAGCTTGAATAGTTCTTGCCAAAAATTGCTTGTAAAATTTGGGTCGCAATCAGAAACAATAGAGTGTGGCATGCCATGAAGCTTGAAGACCTGATCCATGAAAATTTGAGCCATTGTGGATGTTGTAAATGGGTGTTGAAGAGCGCATAAATGAGCATACTTTGAAAGGCGATCAACAACCACCATGATGACTAATTTATTTCCCGATTTGGGTAAGCCTGTAATAAAATCCATAGAGATGTCCTTCCAAATAGCAGGTGGAATCGGGAGTGGTTGTAGTGTGCTCGGAGATTTGACTGTTTCTCCCTTATCATGTTGACACACATCACATTCGACAACAAAAGTACGAATGTCTTGTTTCATACCATCCCAGAAAAAAGAATGTTTGACCCTGTCATAGGTTTTGGTGAACCCTGAGTGCCCTGTTGTCGGTGTAGAATGAAGCTCAGAAAGTATTGTGTATTTAATCTTTGATTGTTTACTTAAATAGAAACGACCTTTGTATCGAAGCTCATCATGGAGCCAAGAGTGCGCTGTGAGAGTTGGAGCACTGTAATACAATTGTTGGATCAATTGTGAACTTTTGGGATCTTGTATCCATTCCTGGCGAACAACTTAGAGCCAATATAGTACAATGAAGGAAAGAGAAAAAAGGGATCCTTCATATTCATATTTGCAGGAAAGTGCATCCGCAACCACATTTTATTTTCCTTTCTTGTAAATGATCTCATAATTATAGCCAAATAGCTTAGTTACCCATTTTTGTTTCTCCTGGGAGGAAATGCGTTGTTCCAAAAAATACTTGAGGCTTTGATGGTCTATCTTAATTTAGAAGTGTTTCCCTAATAGATAAGGGCACCACAAATCAACGACATGCAGAATAGCCAACATTTCATTTTCATAGATAAATTTTCCCATATTTCTTTCAGATAGTTGCTTGCTAGTAAAGGCCAAAGGCCGACCCTCTTGCATAAGGACAACACCGATTCATTTCCCTGAAGCATCACAATCCAAGACAAAGGTCTTTGTGAAATGAGGAAGGGCCAGGACTAGATTGGTGCACCTGGCCATCTTCAAGGTTTGAAAAGCTTGAGCAACAGTTGGAGTCCAAATGAAAGAGTTATTTTTTAGGAGAGCGGTGAGAGGTGCTGCAATCTTTTCGTAATTCTTAACAAACTTGTGATAATAACCTGTTAAGCCTAGAAATCCATGCAAGATTTTGAGATTCTTTGGGTGAGGCCAGTCTTTCATAGCTTCAATATTTTTAGGATCCACCCTAACGCTGTATTTTCCAACCATATGACCCAAATACTCTACTTATGAGGTGCCAAAAGCACATTTAGATTGTTTCAGGAAGAGTTGGTGCTGAGAGAGTAGATGGAGAACTCGATCCCATGAGAAAGATTTTATATACAAGTCTTGTTATATACGAGGATATCATCAAAGAAAACTAAGATAAAATGGTGGAGAAAAGGACGAAAGATGTGATTCATGAGGCTTTGGAAGGTGGAGGGGGAATTACACAAGCCAAAGGGCATGACCAAAAACTCATAGTGGCCCTCATGAGTTATAAAGGCAGTCTTTGGAATTTCCGCCTCTTTCATATGTATCTGGTGGTAGCCCAAATGAATATCAAGTTTAGTAAAGAATTGGGTGCCACTCATTTCATCCAGGAGGTCATCAATGACAGGAATGGGGAATTTGTCTTTAATGGTAAGTTTGTTGAGAGCACGGAAGTGAGGACACATTCTCCAAGAACCTTCTTTCTTTAGGACCATGACCACAAGATAATAATAGGGGCTCGTACTAGGGTAGATGACGCCTGCATTAAGGAGTTCCTAGACCATTTTCTCAATTTCATTTTTTTGGGAAAAGGGGTGATGATACAGACACATATTGGGAAGAAGGCTTCCGGGTACAAGGGGAATGGAATGATCGCGAACACCACATGAAGGAGGGAGTCCCTGGGGAGTGGAAAATACCACTTGATGTTTAGAAAGGATGGCTTAGAGGTCTTGTGGCACCGAGGTTGTTTCTTTTGCTTGTATGGCATGGAGTTGAGAAATAACACTAGAATGACCCTTTTTGAGAAGCTTTTCCATGTGATGGGAACTAATGATCTTAGGAAAACCAATGGTGATGCATTGGAACTTATAATGGTGTCCCTCCTGGTCAAATTGCATGGTTAATTTCTTAAAATCCATGAGAATGGGACCCAAAGTCCTTAGCCAGTCTGCACCCAACACAATGTCACAACCACCCATGTCGATAGAAAACATATGAGAATTCAGCTGGTAGTCACCAGTTTGGAGACTCACATTTTCACAACTCCCTCCACATTTCATGGAGCCACCATTGGCAATCATGATTTGGAAATTATTGATGGCATGGATGTAGCAATGAGTTTCTTGGGCAATGCGGCGATAAATAAAATTATGGGTGCTTCCACTATCAACTAGAATGATGACCTTCCGATGCTTGATGTAACCCATTAGCTTGAGGGTTTGGGGAGCAAAGAAGTTAGTGAGGGCCTTGAGGGAAATGACCAGTTCTACTTCGGGAGGGTCTGAGGGAGTGGTTATGTCAGTGGTTTCAGGTGACTCAGACACAAGGGGAGTTTCAATATCCTCTTCCGAAATATCCTCGGAGATGGCCATAAACATATTTTTTTCCTTACACTTGTGGCTCGAGAAATAGTTTTCATGACAATTATAACAAAGTCCTTTGAGTTGACATTCATCCATTTTAGCCCTGGTCAATTTTTGGATCTTTAGTGGAGGGGAGGGAGTAGTGGGATTTATTGGTTTAGGGCGAGGGATAAAGGAGGGTTTTTGGTTTTGAGAAGATACAACATGTTGTGCTTATTTAGCTCTTTTAGTAGCCTCCACCCAACTTTGAGGCCGAGCCATGAGGGCATGGGCCCGAATCTCATCCTTGAGGCCACTGATAAAACATTCTTAGAAAAAGGCATCAGACATGCCCTCTGCCCGAAAATCTGGGTGCTCAAAGGTAGCTATAAAGTTTTCCATTGTTCCTAATTGTTTCAACTTTGTCAAACGACCCAAATGGTTAGGGTTAGTGTCAAAGCATTCATAAAGCTCTACCACAAAGTGTGTCCAAGCAATATACTCTTAATGAGAATTTTTTCTCCATTGCTACCATTTCCAATGTTCTTGATCTAGATGGAGAACACCATACCATAGTTTGGCCAAATCATCTCTACTGTCATATAAAGAGAAATAATGTTCCATTTGGGTTACCCAACCAGTGGGATCCGAGCCATCAAATTTGGTCACATCCACCCGTAGAAGGCATAGGTCATGCTGAAAGTGATGGTTCTGAAAGTTATGGGAATGAGAGGAATGGTCACCTTCAGTATGTGAAGGTGAGGAAGAGGAAGGTTTATCTGTAGGGATATGTAGTTTGGTGCAGAGTGTTGAAAAGATAGATTCAAGCTGGGTGGTGAGGTCTTGTTTGATTTCCTCCATTGAGGACTGCGTGGTTGTATTGATGGTGGAAACATTGGCACTGAGTTGTTTTACTTCTTGTTGGGTCTCGATGAGACTAGATTGCAAGGTGTTGAAGAGAGCTTCCAAGTATTGGCTACAGGTATGGGCCATGAGGATGGGGGAACTGAAAAGGGGTAGGTGGGGTCAAAATGTTTGCCGAAAAATGATATGGATGAATGTGATAAGGGCGAAGAGATGAATCCAAAGGAATAGGTTTCAAATAATGGTGAAAAAATTTCCATACTCGAGGGTGAAGAGATGAATCCAAAGGAATAGGTCTCAATTTTTTTTTTTTACACCTAAGGAGTTATACACCAGTCTGAAGAATACTGCAGAGAGAAGATGCTCAAATGCTTAACCATAAATAAATGTGTATATACTTGGAAACCCAAACATAGTTGCATGACAATAGATCTTGTTTGTTTTAATTTTTTTATGTTTCTGTCCCCAAGGAATAGGTATTCAAGGTTTATA
Organism: Picea sitchensis; assembly: GCA_010110895.2. Lineage (NCBI taxonomy): Eukaryota > Viridiplantae > Streptophyta > Pinopsida > Pinales > Pinaceae > Picea > Picea sitchensis. Next base: position 63,293 of record SNQJ01S0014331.1, on the reverse strand, counting down.
CAGAAAAGGGTTTTCCCTGTGATATAACTCTCTGATATACATGTGGGGTCCAATAGTAGTACTCGACCCAATATCTCAGGGCACTAACTAAGGAGGATAGACCGTACACTTAGCCGTACTACCCGACTACCCAGATACTAGAGAGTATCTTCCCGAGTGTTTTTCTCGGTGACACTATAACAGTCAGGTGGTCGATCGGTTTATCTAAAGAGGGCTTCAAAAAATCTAGGTTGATCCATACACAGCTGTTGTCTGATGCACTACCACTCAAAGGGGTACCAACAGGGGTTACAAGGGTGGACAACAGATGTGCGCTTAAGTACCACTTGTATTTCCTATGTGTATGAATCCCTCAACCGTGGGTTTATGCGTGTAACGACAGATCTTTGTGGCTTAAATAAGTCGGAATATGTCTCTACCCTAAAAAAAATGCTAACCCACACTTTCTGCCGAGGAAAGTGCTCTGATACCACTTGTAATATACTATATATAAAAATTATGCAGAACATAAATAAAATGTTGGAAATGGTAGAATAATAGCAATATAATCAGAAATGATATAAGAATAACAACATAAATAACACTTTGATTCAAAAATAAATGTTCATGGGTCTCTTAGAGGGGGAAACCTCCAGTTGATCAGAGATGTATTACAATAATATCCAAGCTAGGGTTCTCATACCCTCGACTCCTATTTATACTAAATATGTCTATCAAAAGAAGCATCTAGAGGAAGATCCTTCTAGAAGCAGAATCTTCTATTAGGTCTTCTTACATCTGACTTATTCTATTTTATTGCAAGGCCTTACTGATATTGACCTTTATTACATTCGAATATATTGTTCTACCTATGTGTAGGTTAGGACCCTAACAAATACCCGCAGGAGAAGGTTTGTAGGCCGAAACCTTTGAATACTTAGAAAACCTTCTAATTCGGAAGAAATTGTAGGCTCAAGAGGAGGAGCAACAATGTCCGTTGGATCAATGTCCAGAGAGGACAAGTGCACAGAAGAGGAGAACATATCTCAGTCGTTGGATCTAAGCGCGAAGGATCAACAGTCATTGGATCCAAAGATAAATGCATGAATGTTAAGCCTTTGATGAGCGTAGGAGAGAAGACTTGTCAAAGTCTCGAAGTCCCAAAGTAAGCAGGGACTGTCTATCGTCAATACTGATAGGTGGTACATGATCCTCAACTCCGGAGAAAAATAGTTCGAGCATTTTTCATTTTGAGACTTGGAAAACCCAAGGTTCGGAGAGCTGGAGTATACAACAGTCATCATATCAGTTTGAAGTGGAAAGACATGATAAGATAGAAAAGAATCACCACTTACAGATCAATCCTTTGATATAAGATCCTGATCGATGAACAACATTTAGTTTAGGTTTAAAGATACGAGGAGGTTACGCTCTAGAAAGTTTGAGATTGGAAAAACCCGAAGCCCGGAGATCCGAAATGAATCAGGACCATCATATTTGGAGCACATACGAGGATCGTTGGATCAGTGTTGTTGGTCAGCATGCCACATCATAATACCACATAATCATATCACTTCAATAGTCTACATCAACAAGGACACATGGCACAGTCGAAGAACGACAACTCACAAGTGTCAAGTTGAAATCATCATTTCAGGTATGTGCAAATCACGAATCAGAGTGACACATGGTATATGATCGGCTCGTGACACGTCATCAAGTGACGCAAGAGTTATGTCACTCTAGGAGTTTTACTTTGGGAGCTTTACCACTAGAAAATGACAAAATCTTCGAAGTCCCAAATGCTAAACTCTTGAAGTGGACACGAGACCTTTGATCTGAAATATCACGTTGGGAGCATTCTCATCCATCGATATACTCTAGTGGAAGGATAGCATAAGTTGAAATATCATAATTCTAGAGACATGAAAGGATTGTGATCGTTGATCCAAAAGGGACACGTGTCATTGGGTCGTGGACTCCGGGTGAAATTCTCTAGGAGAAAGCGGATTTTGAGAATCGAAACTCCTGAATATCGAAAGGTGAAATTGATCTCGTCTGTTGGTTTGGAGGGCCACATGTCACCTAATCATTGAGACTAAGGATCATGCATGGAGAAAGGAAAGAAGTTAGAGCCATTGATTGAAGAGGACATATGTCAGTAGATATTCCATTATGGAAGATACCTAGTCAACAGCAACAGGGTTTGAGATTTGAAGCTCTCGGATCTCGAATCACGAAGTAAATCTTAGTCATTGATGTAGGAAGGTGAGAACTGGTCCACAATATTGAGAGGGAAGATCTGAACCGTCTGTTCATGAGCACCATGAAGATCATGAGATCGACAGTCGTGCTCCATTGCAGGGACAAAACATGCTTGGGTCCTAATTTTTCGTGAGTAGGCTGCAGTTGAAACGACGGTTTAGGAGAAAGGACACGTGGAGGCTTGTAGTGAATTGTGAGGTGAAAATTGGGTTGCCCTCAAACTTCCTATGGATGCGGCCGCAATCGTGTGGTCACATGAAGCTCATAGCCCAAGGTCATATTGTGAAATGAAGCCAAGACTCACTAGATAGGAATCAGGAAGTGCCTTTTTGAATAGGTGTTTGGTCACTGCCTATGGTCACATGAAAGGAAGGGGCTTAGCAAGAAAATATAGCGCCTGCTGCGAATTATTTTCTCAGGAAGGGAAAAGGTGCCAAAGGAATGAGCACGCATAATTGATTTGTGTAACTTTCGGAAAGGATTGAATGCAACTACCATAAATAGAGTGATCGTATCTTCTAGATAATTCGAAGAGCTTGATTGTGATTGCCAGAGGAGCTGAAGAGTCTCGAGGTAACTTCCAGTGAAGTGAAGATTCATCATTTATACAATTGATGGATGGAAATGTGTTGAAAAATGTAACTGCCAAAGAAGATGAAGAATCTCAGGATAGCGACCACTGATGAAGAATAGACTCAGGATGATTGCTAGAGAGGACGAAGAGTTGAGTGTATGCCCTGGTAGAGGACTTGCCATGATAAATATGCAAAGAAAAAATAAGAGATGGTTGTTGCTATTGAGTGTGATTCATGCGAGTAGAAGCAGGCAGTGTGCAGTAGCTGAAATTCATAGAAGAGGCATAAGACATAGAATGGACATGGTGCATAGAGAATAAAAGGCATAAGAATAGAAAGTGCAAGAGATGCGTGCAGGAAGACAATGATGCAAGAAGAGAAGATAAGTGTAGCAGAACAATGATGAGACTGGTAAGCCATTGATATACATTTTATCACTGTAATAAATTTTAGTAAGAAAATATTTATATTTCAGGGTGGTAGGGAGGTGCTAGGGAGGACTGTTTTCCTCAGAATTTCAAGTGAGTGCTTGAACACAGGGAGTTGTAGCTTCCATATAGTTCCATCCAGAAAAAACCAGGGTGGTAGGGTGGTGCAAGGGAGAACTATTGTTCTCTGTTATACAGGTTGGTGCCTGTGTAACTGGAAGTTGGTTCTTCCATCCATTTGGTACTGGAACATTGAGGGAACTGGTGCTTCCTTCTAGTGGGTGCTAGAGAAACCAGGGAGTTGTTGCTGCCTTCTAGTGGGTGCTAGAGAAACTAGATAATTTTTTCTCTTAGCAAGTTGCAGCTTGTAAAACAGAGGTTGTAGCCTCAAGAGGTGTTCGAGCTCTCAAGAATGATAATGTACAAAAAATAAAGACTACTTATCATATCAATAAGAAGAGGATTTTCCCTTTATGGGTTTCCTCAGGAAATATCTGTCTCTGTGTATTTCATGTGTGTGATTGATGTTGAATATTCGATTTCTTACCTCCTTGAATTATTGTGATAGTCATTGAGTGCTCTGTAAAGAGTTTAAAATGGGCATAATTTTTTAAGAATAGTAAAACCTGATTCACCCCACCCTCTCAGTTGTCCAACAGTTGTGAGTGTAGAGGCCAATCTGTTATCTAAGAGAGATAGAATTAGTGATGCAGGAGCATCAGGTCACCCAACAATTCCCTAGCCAATGAGCACATTAAGTGCACATTCAATGAAGGAGAGAGACATCATCCATTATTTTAAAAATTTGAATTTTGAATTAAATGTTTTTAAGGGTGGAAGAGCCAAACCAATGCCTTTATACAGATAGTAGATAGATTCGCCTTTAATGGTTGACAGGAGGATAATATATATATATGATTCAGACTAGATAGCCATTGAATGTAATTCACTGTAAATTAATGAGAGTAGGTAGCTTGGAGGGAAGAGCTTGAGGATCCCCCTTTTGTATCTAGATTCATTAGAACCAACATGTAGAAAAGAGAAGAGAAGAGAGAGATGAGGCTCTATTGCAGTTCAAGCTTTTGTAACCTTTGTAAAAGCATTATGAGATTAATACAAACAAAGCAGTTTTTCCTGCATATTATATTGTGTGTGTTTATGAATGTATTTTATGCTTTTGTGTGCATATGTTGTAGATGTATGTTAGTTTCCATCTGTAGGGATAGATAGACTTCTCTATCTGTTTGTGAGTTTGTTGATTTTAGTCTAGGTTATTTGTGGCTTCATGCAAGGGGTTGCATGAAAGAGTACTAGGGACTCTCTAAGCCAGTGCAAAAAGTGCACATTTGAGTTCTATGGAATTCAGGAAAAGACATGCCAGGAGGGCGCACTAGAGGAATCATAGACTCAAGGGAGAAGCCTCAAGATTGTTGAACACCTTGGAGGTGAGACTGTGTAGAGGAGGGCATAGAGAGAAAATAGAATTACTAAGGATTTTGTGAAGCTCTTCCAGGAGGGCATCGAGCGAGTCCAAAGAGTGCACAAGAAGAATTGTATTTTGAGTTCATAGATAAGGGAAGTGTATAAGAGAATACACTCACAAAGTAGTTGAATACTATGTCAACTCAGAAAGGAGTGCTTGAGCGTAAGTTGCAAAGAGGGAACTTATATCCCTTTGATGAGTGAAAGGGACAGGGACCTCTGAGGTTCGCGTAGTTGAATCTAAAGGAGGAACACAGATTTGTTGAACACTCTAGAGGAAGACCTATGCAAGGAGTTCACCGGGGAAACAATCGGATGAAGTGTTGAGAGACAGTCATCTGAAGGCTAGTCGAAGCGGAAGGAGTACGTGCGGAGTGAACTCCTTCAAGTTCGTAAGCTCGGGAGGAATAGTGATTTTGCGCACAGAGTCCCAATAGAAAGGAACAACAGGCTGAGACTCTTCAAAGTCTAAGCCTTAAAAAAAGACTAGGAGAGATTGCACTGGGAGTGTGTAGGCATGGACTCATTCCAAGTCCAAAAGCTTAGGAGGAGTAGCATGAAGCCTCATGCAGAGCGCAAGTGTGTGGAGAGCCGAGGTGAAACCCCATTGTCAAAGCTCAGGAGGGATAGTGTTTTCAGAAAAAATATGAGACCCAATAGTCGGGCTTGCAGAAGGACAATCAAAGGCCAAGACCTTTTAAGCATCAAAATCTTCCAAGTCTTGGAAGAAAGGTGACAAAGCTCAGAAGGAGTAGATCTGGACTATTGGATCCAGAAAAGGATGCGTGGTGCGAGATCATGAACTTCGGGAGAAAACACTCCAGGAGAATCATTAAGGAGGAGGTTGATATTTAAGATCGTTGAAGGCTGGAGTCTTGGGCGGACGACAGTCATAGATCTGAAAGAGGACAGGTGGCAGAGATCCACACACGTTGGAGAATCGAGAATAAGGAGAAACGGGGAAAGCTACCTCCAAAAGTCCTGAAAGGTGAAGTCTCAAAATCATCATGACCATCCATCGGAAGGGATGTGTGGTAGCTGATCAACATTTCATTAACTCGTGACTCATGGAAGTTAAAATGGAAATTTCACGAAAAATCGTGAAACGCGAATTCACGACATCAAATATGGGTCATTGATTGAGTCATGCTACGGGTTGTTGATATAAAGCATCAACATTTTGGCATTTTAGGAGTCAGGAGAATAGAGGTGAGTCACATCAAGAGTTCCTCATATGAAAAATCTCGGCGTGCTCAAAGAGTTGAGCCTGGGTCATGATGAATGGTCACATGAACGAAGATAAGGGAGGAGCTAACATCCGTTAAGCTCTTTTTTCCATTTCGGGAGTCAGGGAGTCAGGGTTGGCTCACTCATAGAGTCTCGAAAAGAGAAATCATGATGCACCTTTTGTGTAAGCATGTGGTCATAGCCCGTGGTCATGGAGAGGTGAGGCTTGCACGTGGCACTTATTCATGAAGGAGGATTTTCATAAAGGACCTGTGGATTTGTTCGTGGGATTCCATTAGGGAATCTAAGAGATACTTCAGCTCGATAGAGAGAAGAGTGATCCTTAACTGGGAGGTCAGCGGACCCTATCGAGGCAGAGGTAGGGGGGTCTACATAAATTAGAACAAAGAGGAGAGTAACTATAAAAGAGGAACCATATACCTCTTATGTTGATGAAAAAATAAACTCTTTAGTTAGAACCATGGAAAAGATGATGGACATGTTAGACATTGTTGATAGGAATCCTCCTAGAGAAAATCAACCTGGCCCCCAAATCAGAAATCCTAATTTTAGGAGAAACCAACCCCAAATCATACAAAGAGAAAAAAGAGAACAAAGAGTTCCAGATCAACATATCAGGCCTCCATTTCAATAAAACTATGTTGATGAAGGGGAAGAAATAGTTGAAAACCTTGATGAGGTTCAGATTAATTTGATGGGAATAAATGATAATGATTTTGTATTTCTCACTCAAGAAGATAATGATCTTTTCCTTCTTTCACAAACTGAAATTGATCATGAGGAATCATAATATTATAAACAAGGTTTTGAAAATGCAATTATGGAGGTCCATAGGAAGTATAATCTAAGGAGTAAGAAATCAACTGATAATCCTACCAAGAAAAATCAGAAACAACTCAGAAACAATTGATAATTCCACTAAAAAGGCAATTGACACATCTGCTATGAAAATTCTTGACATTCTTCCTAAAAAGAACATAGAAGTTCCAATCAAAAGAACATCTGATATTGTCTCAAAAACAACTCAAACTGATATTCCCTCTACCATTCAGCCCAAAGATATTTCACAAAAGGATGTTGGTGAGAAACAAGATGTTCCTAACCCAAATAAAACTCAAACATCATTCATCATAGAAAATGAATTAGAAAAACTCAAGATACCCATTCCTCTAATAGAGCTCATGAATAAGAATGCATATAGATCAAAAGTGATAAAAGATCTGAACATAGAGGAAGGTACAAACATAGTAAATTTTGCTGATGATCAACCATAACTTTTATTTGTCCCAAAGTCAATGGAAAACCTGAAAATGGAACTGTACCCCCATTCTACATCAGTTTAAACATTCATAGAAAAACTATGCACAATGCAATTCTTGACTCTGGTGCTTCTCACAACTTTATGACTAAGGTTTTTATGGAAAAAATAGGACTTGATATCACTAGACCATACAAATATTTGTATTCTTTTGATTCAATTCAAGTAAAATGCATAGGTCTCATTAAATATTTGTGTGCTACTTTAGCACAAATACTAGCTAAGAGATTGGTAATGCACATAATTGTTGCTGATATACCTCCTAAATATGGCATGTTAGTGTCTTGCTCATGGGAAGCTAAGTTACAAGGAAACCTTCAACTAGATATGACTTATGCTACCATTCCATTGTTTGGTCAACATAGGAGATTATATAGGGAAACATTGATGAAGTACATGGTTAGTAGTCAGGATAAACCACATAATTATCCCTTGTTGGCCCTTGGTTATGGAAGGTTGCATAGATTAAGGAAATAAGCACGAAGTACGAACTCCATGGAAGACAAGTTGACTGAGATTGGGTCGAAGTGGCCAGAAGATTAGAAAATTCGAAGTGAAGTAAGATAAAGAAATTCATTGGACGAGGAGATCGAGGAAGACAAATCAGCAAGGAAGATGGATCATGGACGACTCAACAAGTGGAGAAAGCCACCAATGGATTCTTTGAAGAACCTCACAGGAAAGAAGGAAAGACAGGTTGGTGAAGCCTTGAAAATGTGGGTCAAGTTGACCTAGGGTTTTAGACATCTAGGGTTTTGGTAGTTAGGGTTTTGACACCTAGGTTTCGGCCTAAGGTTGTACGAGAGTCATTGTAATGTATAAATAAAGGTCAATAAAACCTGAGATGGGTTTGATTATGTGATGATGAGTGATTGTTGTTATTGTTGAGAGAGAAGTATTCTGTGTTGTAAGATATTCAGCTAGGTGCAAAGATCAATCCTGCAGTTGGGTCCACAGGGAGGGGAGAGAAGAAGAGAAAGAAATAGAGATATACAAGCTAAGAGTGAAGATAGAACTATATGCTTTCATCTAATATATTATAAAGCACAGTTCTGTGGACATAGCTCTAGGGAGAGGGTGAACCACGCATATATTTTTTTTGTGTGTGATTGTTGTTGTGTTCTTATGATATCTGATATACTCTCAATGCAATATTGTGTTAGATCCGAGATATAGTTCACGCAGTAGGCTTAAGGAAGATAACGAATAACTATATCTGTGAGTGTGAGCTGCATTGGATCCATTTTTCATTTCCTCTAGTTGTAGCCACCTATGTCCTGCAACCCCCAACGCTACTTTGGGTGAGACTACATCTTCTTCGCATATGTTGCCGAAAGGGATAGTAGTTAGGGCTTGTTGGTGCATTGTTAGAGATGAACCTTGGGCCTACCCCTTATGCCAACAAATGGTTTTTTTTCCAGGACCAAGATCTTCTTGAGGGAATTTCAAGGTGCTTTCCATCAAAGACAGAGATTCATAAGTGGATAGAAGAACAAGAGAAGGACTTTGCTAAAAATCAAAATAAGAACCCTAATATTAGTATAGAGGATTGGTTGGGAAGGTATATATTTACTGATATACATGATATTTTCGTTGGAGGAATTAATCAGGAGCTATACAAGTGGCTAGCCATATTAGCAGATACCCAATTCGAAATCAGACTCAGACAACCTATGATTTGGACATTCACGCTGATAAAGAAGGTCAAGAGAGTTGATAACGCTGTGTCAAAAGAAGTAGATCACTGGTTTGATAGTACCATTGGATGGTACATTACTGAGTTTGTTATTGATAGAGTAGAATCATATAGCCAAGCATAGAGATATTTCTTTAAGGGACCGAGAGGAAATTTTTTACACTTATTGAAGTTGAAGATCAAGATGATATTGCATGAGAAGAACATCATGAAGATACAATAGTGGGTCATATTGGAAAAAATAATGTTCAGGAATTTAGACAGCGACATCGACACAAAGGTCAGACACACGCGTAGTGGGAGAACCTTCAAAGAAGTTCCTTTGGTGAACTTGTTTGAGAATAATCACAAACCACCATCATAGGAAGAATGGTTCTACAGTGGAGAAGAAGAAGAGTTACTCAATAAGGAAAATTCAGAGTCTGCTAGGGCAGAAGAAGGGAAGACTGAAGAACCTCATCAAGAAGAGTCAGAAACTTAAGGAACTACGCAACCTGTTGAAGTAAGTACTATAATGCCTCTTGTTTTGTTAACAACATTAAATAACCAGAGTAACCTAAGTTATCAGAGCACTTAGAGCACTGGTACAATTGGTTCAGTGCATACTCAGTTAGGAACCCTAGGAAGATCTATGGAAGATGCGATGAGGTTACCCACCTTTATGGGAGATGGATATGAAGATCCTGATCAACATTGGTTCTTATATGAATATGTATGGAGTATTAAGAATGTTACTGACAAATTTGTTGAGAGAGCTTAGTTTAGTACTACCCTAAGAGACCATGCACTAAGCCGGTACATGAAGTTTGTCCAAGGAGTTGTACAACAGAAACAATTGAATGAGATCAAGACTGCGTTGATTACAGAAGTCAAGAAACCCAATTCGGAGTCACAATGCATCACAAAGTTGAAAGAAATCATGCAGAAAGTAGTTGAACCTATTTGGGAGTTTGATCAGAGGTTTAATACCCTGACAGGTCATTTGAGTTTTAGATTCCACATGAACAAAATAAATAATGGTTCATTGTTTCCCTCTTACCACACATCAGAGTCCCTCTGATGGAACAAAATATCGCTTTGCAAGGTGAGGTGTTGGAGATAGCTATGATACTAGAAACAAGCCCTATGGGAGAGTCCAGCTCAGGTATGAGTCAAATTTTGAGCCAACTAACTAGCTTATCACTGCAGGTCGAAGATATGAAGAAAGATAAGGGAAAAGATAAAAGAGAAGATATTTGGGGTATCAGATGCAAATCAGAAGGTCATGACAAGCAGAAATGTCCTCTATTTCATGATTAGTTGGATTCAGGAGCCCCAAGCCCTTTGAAGAAGGTTACTCTAGCTTGGTGTGAGGTATGTGGAAATAGACATCGCCCTAGAGAATGATATTACATGAAAAAATATGTCCAGACACCTAGAAACCTTTACTGCACACTTTGTTAATCTTTGGGGCATGATGTTACCCATGATTTTGGTCATCTTGATGGTGTATTGATGATGGTGTACTCAGGCTCCTAATAAGAACTTTCTCCTGAGAAAAGTGACATTCATCTCTTCCCAGAAAA
>SNQJ01S0014331.1:18319-52687 GCA_010110895.2 Picea sitchensis | reverse complement strand
TTTCTCCTGAGAAAAGTGACATTCATCTCTTCCCAGAAAACATATTTTTGAAGAGAGTTCGCAGGTTGCTTATATCCTAGGGTGCGAGACTGACCCATTCTCGCAGGCTACCTTCAGCTAGGGTGCGAACTTCTCGCACTGTGCTACATAGATAGGGTGCAAACTTGTTCTCAAGCTTGGAAAAATATGAGGTCTCGATGGTTCTAGAAGGGAATCTTCTAGAGAATGGGTTGGCATTCGAATGGCTATCTTTTTACTCGTTTCCCTGATATTCTGGGATCATTCTTATCCAAGTAACCATCTCATCCTCTCCTATATATTGATGGGATTCTCATGGAAAAGGTTAAGAAATATTAATTGGAGAATTGGCGAAGGAATTGTGTGAAGGACCTAGCTTCAACAGGAGCTTGGAGACTCTAGCAAGTCTATCAAGACGAATTGGATCTTCTTCATACAAGGATCGACCAAGTGTGTGTGTTGGAACCAAGAGCCACCGAAAGGAATCTTGTGACATCAAGGCGATCAGGTTGTATCTTCTACTTTCGATTAATATGATACAACGGCATGTCATTTTCCCATAAAGTCATTTTTACTTTATTGTGTAATTCCTTGATCATACACATAAGTTGACGATTGAATATATTTTGCTATCTTCACTTCGGTTGGTTTGTTTTGTCTTGGTATTGAACTCACGAGAGTGTCAGAGAAAAGCGGGAGAAACAGACACCCTAGGAAGCGATACAAAGGTATGTCACTTGTTCCTCCCTACTAGCTAATTCAATGGTCATAACTTAGGGAAAGAGTCATGTCCTGTCCTAGTTTTTTCTAGATCCAGGTGGATCTAGGGATATTTGTTAGTGTCTGCACCTACCGATTAGTCCGATAACAAAATTGGCGACTCCACTGGAGATCAAACCGTTTTCTTTGTGGTTTTTGGTGTTTTTCCTTGGCCATTTACTCTTGCCTTACCTTTCTCCATTTCTATCAATCTCTGAGTCTTTAGGATACCCTGATAGACCCTCTGGGTCCAGAAGTCCCTTCAATATTTTTGTCTTTTTCCAAAAGTTTGCTTAGTTTCATATATTCTCGCACTGAACCCCATAGTGGCCTGTGAGAATACTTTGAGTTCACACTTTGCTTTTAGGTCCAGTGCGAGGTTCTCGCACTCTTCTCAAAGCTAGCCTGCGAGAATGGGTCATTCTTGCACTGTGTAACACTGATAGCCTGCGAACCCTCTTTTCAACATTTTGGATTTCAGATTTTTGCATGTTCAGCTGCCTAGATCAGCATAGGTGCCTGAAAAGAACTTCTTGGACCATTGGTGGATGTTTTCTTGTCTTCAGATTTTGTGCACGATCAGTCTTAGGAAATCAAAGGCTCTTCCTGTCCATCTTTTCTCGACTTTCATCTCTTGACTTTTCTTGGCAAAGATATATTCTCTGATTTTGGAATCTGAGTGCTTGATTGGTTAAGAACCGATGATCGGTTGAAAGTTGGGATTCTTTGTCTTTCTCATTTGCTCATTATTTGGAAGATTACTTTCCTCATGCAATTGAAAAGACTAGTTTGGTCTACTTGTCATTTTTGTTTCCATTGAAAAATTGGTTTGAGTTTTTGTTTATTGCTTGTTAATTAGTTCTTGGTTTTCCTCACTTTCACCATCTTGGTGTAGGTCCTTTTTGAAAAAGTGAAAAACGTTTTTCTTTCAAAAGCATTTTTGTCTTCGAAAACATTGAAAATCAATTCTTGAAATTATTGAAAAAGAAACAATAGAGAATTGTTATTATTGCGTGATTCGTTGCAATTGCATTTTAAAGGAAATTGTGTATCGTAGTTCAAGATTGGTTCGGAATTTTTTTTTTTCCCTCCCATACATAGGATTCATTGAACGAAAATTGATATATTTCATTCCTATCTATGCATCGTTGGGTCAGAGTCTCATACAACATCAGTTTCATCTCTGCTTACTTTGAGCAACAACAACCCTTAATAACATTGCGCAATTGTAAAATTTAACTAGTAACTCTTTTCTAGGGCTCTATTACACCAACATTTAGATAGGCTAGCACTTTGGAATAGGTAGAGAGATACACTCTCCAAAGCACAAACCACATAATAGCATCTTGTGTTAAGGAGTGACAAATTCCATTTACAACATTTTGTCCTGGGAAGCCCTTCTCACACAATGGTCAAACACGAGGTCGCATTGATATTGACAGAGTTACTCACCCTGCTTTGTTGATATTAGTGTAGAGATTGCATGTATTACGTGGGTCACTTGGAGGTATACCCACAATGATGAGTGGAAGCCTCTTGAGTTGATTTCGGTCTAGATACTCTGCCCTTGCGTGTGGATCGGACTCTCGACTATCCCCCTAGGCTTTATTGTTGTCGGTGGTGACCTTGGAGGCCTATATTTCTAGGGTCTTACACAAGGTGACTGTGAAGGGGCAAGTCTTCACGGTACCTAGAATCGATGTTGGCCAAACTCACTCGGGCTCCTTGGAGGGTACACCCACGATTATGTGTGGGAGCTTGCACCAGGGTGTAAGTCTGTTAAGCAGGTCGTCAGTGTAACTTTTCCACCCTAACCCAGCCCCTTCTCGTCTCGTTGTTGCAATGTTGGATTTCATCACCAACTAGTGACTTCAGAATTAGAACATCTTGTTTGCTTGGTATTATTTCCTAGATTTTGTTTACTAGCGTGTGTTTTTTGTCTACCCAAGTTGACCATACGATTTTCTTCGTAAGTTTGTAACTCGTTCACAATAGATCCTCCACGTCGTTAACGTAGAATGCATGGTTTATCTCCAGAGCATCTGGAAGGTTCTCAACCCCTGCCTACAAGCTCACCTGAGGGCTCTCCTCAATAGAGTGAAGTCCAAGACGTTACCACTCCACAAGTGGAATGAACCGACTCTCTAGAACATTTCCGAATTACCAATAATCGAGAGGACTTTCGAATTCAGCCCTATTATGAGAGATAGTTTATGCGAGTGAATTCTTCCGTAGACTTAGTTGTTGTGTCTTCTGGATCCCCGGTTGGACCCTTTCTAGGAATAGAGGGACAAGATCCTTTTTGGTCTATGGGAATTTTTAGACGGGACCTTTTTGGTGAAGGATCAGGCGTTGAAATCACCATCTCACCTGTGCTCTCCGAAACCTCTAACCCAGACACAGTACCATTTACTATTGTCTATTATTTTCCTGGTATGGACGCCCCGCGATCTAACCACATCTTGACCATCCCTATAGAAATGGCCCATTACAAAGATACTACGAGTATTCACACCGGGGTTACTGAGGTTAGTCAAGCCCCCATTGGCACACCTCTCATGCCCAGTGTCACCCCGACACTACCGCCCAGATACCGTGCGTTGAATTCTTGCATTCCCACTCCTATGCAAACCCCATCCGACACTCTTGATGGTCCCTCTTCTTCTGGGCACTCTCTTCCTGGCTTCATTCTGACACTTCCTCAACCTCCTTTTGGAGGAACTTTCTCATCCTCCACTGGCAGTCTTAATCCTAGAGGCACTATTCTGTCATTCACACCAAATTACCAAATTCCCATTGGTGGACAATTTCACCAAGGAGGTTTGACTCAACCCCCCCTTGGTAGGAAAATTCCTATTGGAACGCAAATCCCAATTGGAACATAACCTCCAATTGGAACGCTTCCCCCAATTGGAACAGAACCCCCGATTGGAGGGAAAACCCCACCGACCCCACCTTATCGACAAAACATACCTCCATCCTTGTCCCAGTATTGGACTCATCTGATACAACATACTCCTCAATCGATTGGGGGGAAACAGTTTCCAGTTGCATCTGTGATGCCGCTTAGTATCGACCAACCATATCCAGGTACATCCAATCCTATTTGGGGCTCGAATGCTCAAACTCACGTCCCTGTTCAAGGATACAATCCCATGAGATACTATCCTTTACAACCACCACCGAATCTGCCTGGGTCTTCACATTATATGTAGACTGCTTATGGTCCTATTGGTTGGTCGACGGGGCTTCCTCCCCAAAGCCACCAGTACCCACATGTGAATCGATAGTTACCCTTCTTGGCCACATTGGATCTTCTGGACTTGTCGAGAATTTTAAATGATCCAATTAGTCACTCTCCCCAATGGCTTTCTATACCAGCCAAGATACCATCGGACATCCCTAAATTCGACGGCAAAGCGGGAGAGGACCTGAAAAATCACATCATGACTTTTCACCTCTAGTGCTCATCCAACTCGTTGATGGATGACTCTATTCGTTTACGTCTTTTTCAACGGACCCTCACAGGTTCTACTGTGAAGTGGTATATATAATTACCACGAGGTTTCTTCACTAACTTGAACACCCTAGCTATGGCCTTCCTCACCCACTACCAGTTACCGATCCGTTATGAAACGAGGACCGAGATTTTGAGTTCTTTCAAACAAAACAAAGCCACTCATATATCTGATCACATCCATGAGTGCTGACAAAGACGATGTCTCATCAAACTTGAACTCCTCGATCAGTTGCTGGAAGAGTGGTTCACAAAATCATTTGTGGACATCGGTCTTGACATTGCCATGGGTGGAGTAGTCACAGAAGAGCGTGCCATAAGTCGTGCTCAATATCTTGACCTCGTTTACTCACAAATGGGTACCCTTTATTACTTACTACCTGACGCACATCGTCGTTCCACTTCCGCCACTTCAACTACTCCAGCTGCTTCTCATCCAGCCGACGGTGTGATTGGCACTTTCCATGCCCAACCACATTCTGCCTCAAGCGCCAACCCCAAACCTGCTTCTTCTAATGTTCAAAATGCTTTGTCTCCTGCCCATCCCACTGGAAAGACTTCTGAGGTAAATGGAGTTCAATCTACACCAACCGATAAAAACAAATCCAAAAAGGGAAGGGGTAAGAATAAGGAGGACAAAAATACTTCTCAAGCAGCGAGAACCAAAACTCCACCTATTGATGACAGGGATAAGCGCAAACCTTGATACCCTTGTCTTATCTGTGGTGATGATGACTACAAAAAGGATTTTCCATGATGTGCCAAGGTCACTAAGTTCCTTCAAGGAGCCCCAAAACCCCCTACTCTGGCTGTTTTGTCCCAACCCTTCCCATCTCAACAACAGGCCCAACTGGTCATTCATGACCAACCCTCACCTTCTACTACATCCTATGTATTGATGTGTACTGATGATTCAAAGCAGAATGAAATTGCACTCACCACTCGAGACAAAGATTATTATTCCTCTAAAGAGAAGGTTGATGACCCACCTCCTTCATTGGTACAACCCTCTCCTGCGACTCCACCTACCAACAGTCCTCTTCATCTCAAACGAACGATCCTTGACATAGGTCTTCAACCCCCCCCAAAGGGCATCGTTCAGAAATCGACTTTCAATCCTCATGCTTGCGCTGCCCAGAACTACAACATTGTTGAAGATCTGGCCCAAGCACCTTCGATGATGTCAGCCCTCGAATTCCTTCAAAGTTGTCCCACACAATGGAAGGCACTGTTGAAAGCTATCGGTGGAATCGACCCGACAGATACAAATTTAATAATTTTTGACTTGGAAGATCACATTCCAAGGTTACCCCCTCAACTCGCGTTCCAGATCCAAGTGATTGTCTCTAAAAAAAACATTTGTTGAACCGTTATCGACGAGGGTGCCTCGACGTGTGTCATGTCTCTTACTTGCTGGAAAGCCATTGGCTCTCCCTCTTTGAATGAATCCCAGAACACTCTCAAATCCTTTAATGGCTCCGGTTTTAAGCCCTACGGTGTCCTTCTTTCATTTCCAATCACGTTAGAAGGAAAAATGGTCCAAGTTGAAGTGGAAGTCTTTGATGCTCCTCTTGATTACAATCTTCTGCTTGGCCGCAGCTAGATCGATTCCATGCGCGCAGTTGTGTCGACCCTTTTTCATGTGGTATGTTTCCCACATCAATGGAAGGTAGTCACCATCGACCAATTAGCCTTCTTTAACTCCGATACCCATACTGGCAATGTACCGTTCATCGCTAAAACCCCACTAGGTTATAAGAATGTCGGTGCAGGCCTTCTCAAAGACTCTTCGTTAATGGGTACTTTCCCCATTCCAC
This sequence comes from Picea sitchensis, assembly GCA_010110895.2. NCBI lineage: Eukaryota > Viridiplantae > Streptophyta > Pinopsida > Pinales > Pinaceae > Picea > Picea sitchensis. The sequence goes on along the minus strand of SNQJ01S0014331.1, from coordinate 46,576 downwards.
CACTTGATGTTCCACGCTCGTCTGTTGCTTAAATGAACATGATCTCTAAATCGATTCATAGAATTCCTACATCTCACGACCCATGGATGGTACCTGACCCTGGAGATCATCTTCGTTACGGTGACGAAATGTCGTTAAGTCTAGTCGAATATACCTATCAGGCCATTCAATCGGCAACCCCTTCTACCCCCTCTCTTGGTGAGTTCTCTCCAGATCCCTTCCGTGTCATTTTTCCCACAGATGAGATGATCATGTCTGTCATGGAGGACACCCCTTGGGACAATGGACATCATTGTTCCATCCTCTTCCTGGAGCAACATACCATTGAGAACTACCAATGGCTCTCGACCCCCTCAACCTTTGTTGTCATCTCAACCATTCCCGCGTCCACACACAATGTGTTTTACGAAGGAAACTTAAGCAATATCTCGCCCACTATTCCCCTCGACATATCCATCAAACCTAGAATTCTCGAAAATGTCCATATCGGAGCTTCATGTTCCTCTGACGAAATCGTCACCTACATGTCCCTTTTCAAAGAGTTTCATGACATCTTTGCCTAGAGCTACGAAGAAATGTCGGGTATCAACCCCGACATTGTGATACATGAGATCAAGACATACTTTGACGCTAAACCCGTCCGAAAACACCTTCGTCCAGTTCACCCACATAAAGCGGCTGCTATCAAGATCGAAGTCGAGAAACTTCTCAAAGCCAACTTTATTTACCCGGTGGCCCTCACTGTCTGGGTTTCCAATCTTGTCCCGATCGACAAGAAACAAGGCACAATCTGTGTATGCATTGATTATAGGGATATCAACAAAGCTTGTCCCAAAGAAAACTTTCCTACTCCCTTCGTCGATCAGATTGTTGACGATTTCATCGGAAGTGAAATCTTCTCTCTGATAGATGGTTTCTCCTGGTATATTTAAATCAACATTGTTCCCAAGGATCAACATAAGACTACTTTTATTTGTCCTTGGGGCACTTTTGCCTATCAGAAACTCCCCTTTGGTCTCAAGAACGTTGGTGCAACTTTTCAATTCGCTATGTATTATTCCTTCCATGATATCAAGAACATTGTGCAACCATATTTGGATGATTTACCCACTCACTCAATGCATCAAGTCAATCATCCAACCCACCTTTGAGCCATTTTCGTCCGCTGTCGGTTTTACCGTATACGTTTGAATCCTCACAAGTGTGTTTTCTACGTGGAATCCAGCCGACTTCTAGGCTTTATTGTTTCACGTCAAGGGATCAAGGTAGATGCTTTAAAGGTTAAGGTGATCCTTAATATCCCTCCTCCTTCTACACTTCGCCAGTTACAAAGTTTGCAGGGGAAAGCAAACTTTCTTCATCATTTTATCCCAAATTACACCGAGATAACTCGTGGATTTATGTGGCTCCTAAAAAAGGGGTCTGAGTTTGTATGGGATACCATCGAAAACAAAGCCTTCAAGGCTTTGAAATTATCCCTAACACGTGCTCCACTTCTCTTTCCCCCCGATTACAGTTGCGATTATTTCCTCTACCTTGCAGCCTCAGATTACACCATTGGTATGGTTCTTGTCCAAGAGGATGATTTTAACAATGAACATGTTATCTATTACTTGATTCGAAGTCTAATGCCTACCGAAACCAAGTATTTACATGTCGAAAAATTGGCCTTGGCAGCCATCCAAGCCGTCCAACACTTCCAACACTATATCCTCTCTCGCAAGACTACAGTGATTTCTAACTGCAACCTTATGAAACACATTAATGCAGATGCGCCACCCAGGCACATCCGCTCATAGGACCTCCTCCTTCCTCGACCCGAATAACTGAAAATCTCTTCTAATTCCCTATCGATAATTTTCCACACCCACAACAATTCTCCAAAAGATCTCCCTTAACGATAGGGAAATCGGACTTTGCAGGTTCACGAGTCCTATGGTCGCGTGGTTTGTGTCTCACGATTCTCCGAAATCCGATGTGAGTCAACGCTAACCTTTTAGTTTGCTATCGGGGTTCCTCCTATTGGGATTTCGGCATTTGTGATGTCCAAAACAACTCGCCTCACTAACCCACGATCCCTGATACACCGATACACTCCCCTACTACCTTAGGCCCCCCTGGCTAAGCCTTTAGTCCACGCAACCTTCTCTTATATGACTGAAGTCATATACCTTATCGGGAATTCTCCTATCGCAATTTCGCCACTAGAGATATCAAACAAATGAATTTACTGAACCCCGACTCCTGATGTGCCAATACTCCGATGCACACGTGGGTTGACTATTCAACGATACCGTCACCTCATCAGGACTTTGGACTTCGCGGGATTGCGAATCCTAATACCAATGTTTTTGGGACTTACCTTTTCCCAGACCCCGATATGGTACGCCACCTGTCCTCCACACTGACTCCTCCATGGCCCACTCTTTTAGCCTGTCAAGAAATTGCGTTTCAAAGTTTCGCGATTCCCGCTGCTATGGTTCCCAAGAATCATGAAACGTTGATTCCCAACGCACGTAAGGGTTGACTCTTCTACGTCACTATCCCCTTGTCACCTTTTCAGACATCGCAAGATTGCGATTCCTGATGCAACGTTTTCTTTGTCCCCGGGGTTCACAAAATGCTGAACCCCGACTCCTCTCAAATATTTTGACGCGTGTCCACCCTGAGATCCACGGCTAGGACTTCCTCGGTGTTTCAAGACTCGAAAGGTCTCGGGTATATTGACTTCTGAAACCCCGATGCCTCAATATCCTGATGGCTCTCTGGGACTTCCCTCTGCTCACTAGGACTTAACCCTAGCGCAAATTCTGCCTGATCGATTGGCTGACGGGTAACCCAACAACGATCCTACGGTTCATGATCCTCCCGAGCTTAACCTCATGGTTTGGTCGTAACCTCCTCGTTACTCTGTTGGATCTGACAACTGGCGTATTTTTCACGAATCCCCTCCATGAGATCCTGACCATCAATTTCTTCCTCCTTGAGGATTTCTTGAAAATAGCCAAGTGTTCCTCTGCACTCACTCGTCCTTCTGCGTGCAACCCTGCAACACTTATTTTAGATGCTCCTCGCACGAACTCCCTGTACAATCCTTCCTTAGGTTATGAAGGTTCTATCCCTCTTGAGCTTTCTCCAACTTCTCAGTCTCTTAGAAAAAAGAGAACCCTTTGCATGCCTTCCTTGTGGCAACCTGCAAACACTTCAAGTGTTTGGGTTTCTTCGACCCTGCACACACCTGTAGCAACAGTCCTTCAAAGTTCCTGCTCAGATTCACAACTGAGACTCTCCCTTAGCCTGCGCACTCTTGGCACAACTCCAGTAACCCAATTTCACTTCTGGGTGAATGAGAACAAGAGTTAAACTACCTGAGCCTTTGTCAATGCACTCCTTGCAGATGTTTTCGACTGCACTCCTTGCAGGAATCCTCACTTAGATAGAGAAACAATTGAAAGTCATTTCTTCTACTTCCTTTCTTAGATTTCAAACACTCGGCAAGAAATCATTCATACATAGCATGTATAACAAATGCATAACAGGAAGTAAATATTCATGAGCATATCAATTAACACACATACACAGAGAATAAACACAACACCATGAATTTGAATCAAACTCTTCTATTAATCCAAATGACTATACATGGGTGATTTCTGCACAGCTCTCTGCTTCTCTTCTCAATGCTCAGAATTGCTTCTAACTATGTTACAATGCACAATGAGGGTGTCTATATCCGTTTTCCCTCCTTCTTTCTAAAACTGTCTAATCTATTAATTCAATTCTACCTACTTACATTTACTACTATAAATGCCTCCATCTACTTCAGACGAGAGCGGGGTGCTCAAGGTCTGATTCCAATATACAAAGGTGCTCCTTCATAAATGGATTCATTTATATTTGGCGCATCAACTTCAAGGGAAAATTCAAAAATTTGGCTGGGTCTGCCCAGCTATCCTTGGTCTTCCGCCCTGGCTCGCTTGGCATGAGGGATGCTCCTGCATAATACATTCTCACACATCAATTGCTAGGGGGAAAATACTCCAAATGGATCGTGATACTCCAGGAGTTTGACTTGGAATTCAAACGTGCCAAGTCCAAGAAGTCCTTAGTGTTTGCTGAGCTGATATGCGACTTTCCCTATTCTGAAACAGAAAATGTAGCAGCTGATTCATTACCTGATGAATCCCTTTTCCTCATCAGCTCTGATGATATTTGGTATGGTGATATCATCATATATCTCCAAACCCAGACTTTCTGACCAACTTTATCTAGTACTGACCAACATCGAATACGCTACCAATCCTGTCAATATATTATCCTCGGGGATACTCTTTATTGTCGGGGGATTGACTCTTTTTTTCGACACTGCCTAACGTTCGACGAAGCAAAAAAATATCTAAATGACTGCCATTCTGGAGCCTGTGGTGGTCATATGTCCGGGTATGCTACTACCCAGAAGATCTTACGAGCAGGGTATTTTTGGCCTTCTTTATTTAATGACTGTATAATTGCCATTCAAAAATGCCATGCTTGCCAGACCTATAATCACAAGATACAGTCACATCCCACTCCTCTTCACCCTGTGGTCTCCATTGGTCCCTTTGCGAAATGGGGCATCGATTTCATGACATGTCACCCCCACTCGGCTGGGGGGCATGGATACATTATTGTAGCCTTAGATTACTTTACGAAATGGGCTGAGGCGATGCCGACATTTGACAAAACTGGAAAGACTGCAACATTATTCATTTTTAATCACATCATATCTCGTTTTGGTGTTCCCCAGGCTATCATCAGTGATCATGGTAGCCACTTTAGAAACTTCATGATGTCTGAACTTACTGAAAAGTTGGGTCTTCACCATGAAAACTCAATGCCCTATTACCCACAAGCCAACAGCCAAGTCGAAGCAATTAACAAAGTTCTCATAACTATGCTCCGACGAATGATAGGGATTCACAAAACAAGTTGGCACATAATGTTGTTTTCGTCATTGTGGGATTACCGTACATCCATCAAGTCCACTACTGGGTTTACACCTTTCCGGTTAGTCTATGGTTTGGAATCCATTCTCCCGATTGAATGCAAGATAACCTCTTTAAAACTAGTTGTTGAACTCCTACCAAACACTTTTGCTGAGGAAGAACATCTATTATATCTTATGCGATTAGACAAAACTCAACGCGATGCTACCCTAGTCATAGAAGCTCAGAAAAAATGTGTTAAGGCCCAATATGACAAACATGTCAAGCCTCACATTTTCTCCGAAGGAGATCTTGTTCTCCTTTATGAACAAGATCGAGATATGCTAGGAGCTAGAAAATTCGAAGCCATATGGTGAGGTCCTTATATCGTTAGACGAGTTTTGGAAAAAGGGGCTTATGAGTTAGTAGATTATGATGGTATCCCTTTGAGTGAACCCAGAAATGGGTTGTACTTGAAGAAGTACTATGCATTAGATCACCTGTGCACGAGTACCTGTATTTTTATTGTATCATACTTCTTGTGTGTTACTGTAGCTTGCTTTTGTCATTATCTAGTCTCTTCCCTTATGTGACATTGTGTTTGATTTCCAGATGTCTAAGTCTTCGCTACCCTACATTGGCTTCACTGATGGCACTAGCCGTAGTACTCATAACCTTGCTTCCACTGCATGGGCAATTTACGCCCCTACAAACGAACTTGTCTCCTTACGAGGTGTGTGTCTCAGCCATGCGACCAAAAATATTGCGAAGTATAGCACCGTTATCGAACTGTTGATTGATGCTCTCTCACTCGAAATCTGTCATTTGGTTGTGCGACTCGATTCGCAGCTCATAGTACTATAGTTAAGTAATGTCTATACTATTCAAAGTCCTACTTTGTTATGGGTGTATTTGTGAATTCGCCTCTTGGAATGTTATTTTGATTATATTGAATATCAACATATTCCTAGATGTCTAAATACATTAACTGATGCATTAGCTAACTATGTATTAGACAGACATTTGGGTCATTTATAAATAAATCACATCAATTTTCACACAACAAAAGATAAATTGGTAGAAGCCATATGTATATATAACGATCAAAAGAGTTTTTACAAAAAAGTTATGTCCGAGGACAAAAATTTCAAAATCTGAAGCTCATAGCTTCTACAAAGGGATGTCATGGATGATGTTCATGGTAACACACAACTGCCTAGGCAACCCTGTGAAGCAGTCGACCAATGGACTCTGACACTCCTACTGTATGATGCTGATAACGTCGTGGAACCTCTCCAAGGGGCATGTCCGAAATATCTATTGTCAAACCCTCAAGGTTTTGTTCCACCGCTTCATAATCTTCGGTGTCCCATCGTGGCACTGGAACCACCTTTCCTTGTCACTGAATAGGAGAAGTACCAGGAGGTCGGTAAGGTCCCACGTCTGTGTCATCAAAAATAATTTTGTATTTAGACCTTAGATTAACATTAAAAAACATTTGCAAAAACATTTAAAAAGAAAAAATGTGTACTTCTTACCAAGTTCCCCCCACTGAGCACCCTCGGGCAAGACCAATTTCGGATCTCCTTGGAAATCTAACTCGGCATAAGCATAATCATCGACCATCAGCATCTGTGGTTGCAACTAGTTGAAGAAGGTATCATTATATTTGATAATTGGTCCAGCTACGTGCCGGGCCATGAGCTGACACCACCTCAACATTCTTGGATCTGTTGGAGCCGGTAAATCCCACTCAACCTGCATCCTCAGCAAGAAAGAAGGACACTAACAAAGACCCGTACCCAAATTGCTTCAGGTCCCCTCGCCTGCATTTGGTAAACTGCCTCTTCATGCTATGAAGCACTGTGTCTACCCAGTTAAAAACCCGAGGCTCAGTACACTCTATGGCATACGGAAAGTATCTCTGGAGAGCCATGTGAGGAGTAGAACTCCCAGCCATACAAGTAATGGTTAAAAAAATAGTGCGGAGGGTCAAATATCGCACTCCCCAAATGGCTACTTTCCCTTTGCTCCTCTCTGCCTCTAGAACACAGTGCAAGCGACAGTACTCACTCATGGGAAGCCCACCACCTCTGCTACTAGTCAAGCTCACGTGGTACCCACGCCATGATAGTCCTGTCAAGAAGTAAATTTACTCAATATCCAAGGATAATGTGTAGACCCCTACATGGAATACTTGCTGGTCGGGATCCCACATATGCACAACGTACTCCAATAACCTGACTTGGGCCCTCATGCCTGGGATATGGAATAATTTCAGAAGAACACAGTCTCGTAAAGCGACAACAATGGCCAGATGATTTCTGGCAATGGCATCATCTTCTTCCTGATCCCTTTCACGCCATTCCAGAACCATGGTGATGGCCAAATACATGCATAAGAAGCATAGGAATAAAGTTAATAACTCTATTCACCACTTGGTATCTTTTCATTGAGCAAAACTTTAAAAAAAAAATTCACTTTGCGGTTCTCACAGCTTCCTTTTAGGCATAGTGCGAGGTTCTCATAGGTGCCTTTGGGGTCACCTGCGAGAATGAGGCATTCTTGCAGGTCCCGTGTGGCTGGCTTGCGAGAATGGCTGAGCGCAACTTTAACCCCCAAAATAAACTCAAAACTATGTTTTTTGCCAATGAAAATGAAAAATCAAACCATGAAAAGGTAGAGGACAAGGATCTTACCTCACTGCCAGAGACGATTCATTAAATGGATTCTCGTAACTCCCATAATCAAGCGCCGAAATTCAAGGGCAAAAGAGGGGTTTTGGAATTAAATATTGGTAAAGTTAAAATGGTTATGGTAAAAAGAACTTTTACCCCTTTATATTTACTTTTACCATTTGTTATTGGATTTTATAATTGTTTATTTACTAAAACCTAATTCCTAACGCCCTTTTGAGTACGACTTTTGCAAGCGTAACGACTTCAATGTTCATGCGCAGGGATACATACATTTTTTCTTCTTCATTGCATGTTTTGATTGTTTTTTATGGTTTTTTTAACAAAACCTCGAGCTTGGTCTTTGTCCGTTCTTAGGCTCGAAAATACATGAGAACGTGACTGAGCACACTTTTATCACATTTTCGGGCTCAACAAGTTTATACGAAAAAGGAACCGCCTTGGAGTCCTCTTTAAGCTCTTTTCAGACTCTCTAAACATGAAAATATTGCCGAACGACCTTGCTATTTTCATGCTCATTAAAGTATTTGAAGAAATCATCTGTTGGGCGATAATTTATCTCTTTTTCGATCTCATCAAACTATTTTACAAAAAAAGAACTGAGAGAGTTTTGTTTTAAGTGTTTTTCTAGACTCTATAATCATGAAAAACCTTTGAGTTTTCTATCTTTGGACTTGTTAAACAAACATCGACAGACCCATACTGGGACCGAACCACTCCTTCCTAGGGTTCGTTAAGCATACTCCAAAGGAATTATCTGAAGGATGAGCTTGTATCAACAAGCATATGTTATCCTCCTCAAGCTTGCGTAAAAATAAAGAGGTACTCGCTAGAGATGGTGGGGGGAAATTTGGGAAAGGGATGTGTTCTCATATTCATATTAATTGGCAGTAAGTGTCTCTCTTGAACATGACACCCCCCTATTCATTATTTGAAGATGGTTTGGGAAATCCATTTGTCTCTCATTCGATTTTCTACAAGGTCATACCCTGCGTCGTATCTGATTCAATGCTTCCAAATCATTGGTCGTGTCATTCATATGTTCAAGAGAAGTTCATCTGAAACCTTTATTGAGTCATCCATCTGCAGTTGTCCATCCTCTCTGTGTCAGCCTTCCCTGTGTCCAGTCCAACTTATATCATACTCTGTTTCACCTTCAAAATCTATTACTCATTTCATGTCATTGATGAGGGATACATCAAGGCCCTCCTGTGATGAGTTTTTTTCCATCGACTTCAGCTCATTATCCAGAAACAAGACTTAGAAATTCTTTGGTACCTTGGAACTTACATGCCTCAATGGTAGGTTTCCTCGCTTTCGATAGTGGTTTTACATCATTGACCCCTGATCAAAATATTCCATCAGATGTTCGACCGCAACTCATTCATTCACATTCGGTGGATTGTACCAGTGTACCTTGGCAGTCATTGACATTAATGGTGATTTCCCTTGCACTTGTTAATGGTTTCATCAATGACCGATAATCAAGTGGTTTCTACCATGTTCAACTTCAACACAGGTAATCACATGGTTAGATTCGTACTATTGGGCGGTGGGATTGAATACCTTGGATATCATCTCTTTTTCCAGGTTGCGATGGAATATGTATAATTTGTGACACATAGATCCACTTTGTATGTCTCGGGGCTATGTCGTCTCAGTTTGAATTTTCTTGCATAGATCCACAATGTATTCCTGGTGGCTATGCTGTATTTTGACGACATGGATCCATGGTGTATGGTTGGTGGCCATGACCTATTCCTATAATGACATTCGTCTATGATCTGAGTATGGGAATTCCTACCTCAGAACTAGTATGAAATTCTGCAGATGCTTGGTTGTTCGCAGGTTTCCGATTAGGTGTGCTCCTGGTTTCTGACACACACACGCAATTTACAAAGTATTTCGGCTGTCACTAATTCTGGTCTCATACTTTGGGGGGAATTCTGTTACCCATGATTTTGGTCATCTTGATGGTGTATTGATGATGGTGTACTTAGGCTCCTAATAATAACTTTCTCCCGAGAAAAGTGACATTCATCTCTTCCCAGAAAACATATTTTTGAAGAGAGTTCGCAGGTTGCTTATATCCTAGGGTGCAAGAATGACCCATTCTCGCAGGCTACCTTCAGCTAGGGTGTGAACTTCTCACACTATGCTACATAGCTAGGGTGTGAACTTGTTCTCAAGCTTGGAAAAATATGAAGTCTCGATGGTTCTAGAAGGGAATCTTCTAGAGAATGTATTGGCATTCTAATGGTTATCTTTTTACTCGTTTCCCTGAAATTGTGGGATCATTCTTATCCAAGTAACCATCTCATCCTCTCCTATATATTGATGGGATTCTCACGGAAAAGGTTAAGAAAGATTAATTTGAGAATTGGTGAAGGAATTGTGTGAAGGACCTAGCTTGAACAGGAGCTTGGAGACTCTAGCAAGTCTATCAAGACGAATTGGATCTTCTTCATACAAGGATCGAGCAAGTGTGTGTGTTGGAACCAAGAGACACTGAAAGGAATCTTGTGACATCAAGGCGATCAGGTTGTATCTTCTACTTTCGATTAATATGATACAACGACAGGTCCTTTTCCCATAAAGTCATTTTTACTTTATTGTGTAATTCCTTGATCATACACATAAGTTGACGATTGAATATATTTTTCTATCTTCACTTCGGTTGGTTTGTGTTGTCTTGGTCTTGACCTCACGAGAGCACTGAAGCGAAGTGGGAGCAACAGAGACCCTAGGAAGCGATATAAAGGTATGTCACTTGTTCCTCCCTACTAGCTAATTCAATGGTCATAACTTAGGGAAAGAGTCATGTCCTATCCTGTCCTGTTAGTGTCCACACCTACCGATTAGTCCGATAAAACATGATGAGAAATATTGTAGGGCTTATGACCTCTTGCATGAAAGATCAAGAGACACATATAGAATTCAAGGCGAAGTACAACAAGAAGGAAATATTATTTAGTTTAACTCCCCAGGAAGAGGAAACTTCAACCCTCATGGAGGATTCAAAGGAAGAGGATGAGGAGGAGGCATGCGCTGAGGTCGAGGTCAGATCATTTGTTATAATTGTGCACATCTAGGTCATTTGGAAAGGGACTGTCAGAACCCTTGTATCACTTGTAGTTATTGAAAATCATTTGAACATGTCATAGAAGATTGTCCTACGTTGTTAGCCAAACTTCAGGAGAGACGAGCAGGGAACCAACAAGTAAAAATAATCTCATCAAAATCTCACGGAGTGGATCCTAGAGTCATCATTATCATTAGAGGAGGCACTGCTATAGGAGAAGACAGGGTGACTCTACTGAAGATTAAAAAATAATTAGGAGTGATAGGAACTACAAAGAAGACACAGGAGTTTGATCCAAAGAAAGAGAAGTGGACATTTGAAGAGGCAAGAAAAGAGTTTGGAAGAGATCAGGCTTCTTCATCAAAGGCACAACCAAAAATTAGAGAATGTGGAATTCCCCTAGACTTTGATCAGTCTTATTCACTCACAGAAGGAAAAGAGGTAAGCAGACTTATGGAATTATTATGTACTTGCATTAATTTGATTAAGGATGAAAAATCCATACAAGGAATAAAAAATTTGATCAGAAAGTATGAGATAGGAAGGGTAGATCCTCTATTGAATAAAGTAGTACATCAACTATCCAAAAAGAGAAGGACAAATAAGGAACTACACCTTAATGCCCAAATTGGAGATTATGATATAGACTATGTGGTCCTCGACTTAGGGTTGGAGGTCAATGTTATGACGAAGTAGACCTGGGCACTGATGGGAAAACCTAAGTTTATCTATTCCCCTATCAGGCTTAGAATGGCTAATCAACAGGTAGTAAGCCCCTTTTGTAGTCTAGAGCATGTCCCTTTGGACATCGACGGGGTAAGAACATTTGTGGACTTCGAGGTGATTGAGATAGTTGATGATAGTTGTGCTTATCCTGCAATGTTAGGAATTGATTGGGCTTTCAACAATTCCATTGTTGTTGACTTAAAGAAAATAAGAATGACATTTGAAGATGATGGCCTTAGGGTCATTGCATGTCTGGATCCTGATGAATTTTGAAGATACACAAAACCCATCAGAGAAGAAGACTGTGCATATGAGCTAGAGAATATATATAAATTGACTGCAAGACAACATGATTACATTAAACCTACAAAAGACAGGAATTTAAGCTGGTGAAGTGACAATGCATGCTCATCATACTATTAAGTGACAAAATGTATTAAATTTATGCATGAAGATGTGCTAGATTGACTAGGGAAGTTCACTGGATTGCCATAAAAGTAAGTAAATTGCCCACATTTGATGGTTTAAATCACTTAGAAACGTTCTTACTGGAATTTGAAGAAGTTGTACCAGTACAACAGAGATTGTTGGCACTGGATGAGGATTTGAAAGCTACTCTAGCAAGATGGTGGGGAAAACATAAAAAGAACATCGTAGATTGGATGTGATGTCGCACTTTGTGACAACTCAATTTTCAGACAACGTTGAAGGATGCGAAGTTTGATACACAGGTCAAATTTGTTCGAAGGACCATGTGTGAGGATGTGAGGAGGCCTGGAGAAGCATTCCTTAAGAGCAGCGGGTGCATAATTTCATCAACACTCTGGACACAATGCCTATCAATTGGTATCTTCAAGAAGAATTGTGCCTCACAACTTCATATTGGTATGGTATGACTCAAAAATTTGTAGCTACATTTTTATTTGAGAGTCAGTATCCCACGGTGGATCAATCTTTGTAGTTTTTCATACAGAAAGTCTTTGAGGAGGCACCTAGCCTCCCTTTGGAGCAAGAAGAGGATGAATGGACTGCACCTTTTCAGAAACTATAAGGATGTTACAATATCAATGTCGATGAAGACGATGATCCTAGGAATGTGAAAATCATAGAAACAGAGAGACAGAGAGACCTAGAAGGACTAGGAGTCGAACTACCTTTCATTGGATAGTCGATCAAAGTCAAGAAAGTTAATATTGGAGAAGATTAAACACCTAAGCTTGCTAATGTTGGTGATTACTGGGATGATGCCACCATTGATAAGATCACACAATTGTTGTATGAATACCAGGACCTATTCCCAACCAAGTTCACGGATATGAAAGGAATAAAAGGGCCCATGGGAGAGATGAAGATCCCCTTTAAACTAGATGCAAGGTTAGTTAATCAGATACCCTACACATTGAATCCAAAATATGAGGAAAAAGTTAAGATTGAACTTGACCGAATGCTGGAAGCAGGAATCATAGAACCCGTGGAAGAGTCAAAATGGATTAGTCCTATGGTGGTACAAGATAAGAAGACAGGAGAGATCGGGATCTGTGTAGATCTTAGGAAGATGAATGATGCATGTTTGCATGACCCATTCCCTACACTGTTTATAGATGAAGCGTTAGATAATGTGGGAGGACATGAGGTATATTCCTTTACAGATGGATTTTCAGGTTATCACCAGATCAGGATTGCTAAATAAGATTGCCATAAGACCACATTTGCAATAGAATGGGGTTCCTACCAGTACACAGTGATGCCTTTAAGATTGAATAATTCACCAACCATATTTTCCAGGGTGGTGGTTGAAGCATTCAAGGAGTTTTTACACAAATTTTTGGAAGCATATTTTGATTATTAGACTATTTTTAGCTTATTATAGAATCATATTGAATGTTTAAGACTAATGTTGGATAAGTGCAGGCAATGTTAGATTTCCCTGAATATGAATAAGTGCATCTTATTTTCACCCTTTGGAGTGCTACTAGGCCATATTGTGTGTAAGCAGGGGTTGTTGGTAGATCCATCCAAGATTGTGATTATTCTTGATCTACACCTCCCTACTTTAGCTAGATAGTTGCGCACTGCACTGGGAGATACTGAATGCTATAGGAAGTTCATTAAGGGCTATGCATAGATTACAACACCCATGGGGAAGCTTCTGAAGAAATATTTTTAGTTTCAATGGACAAGAGAATTCCAACAGAGCTTCGACACATTGAAATAGAAAATGGTTGATGCGCCTATTCTGGTTTTCCCGGATTGGATCAAGGAATTTCATGTACATGTCGATGCTTAATCTATTTCACTAGAATAAGTGTTAGCACAACCAGGAGTAGGATATATTGATCATCCATTAGCCTTTTCTAGTAGGAATCTATCTACAACTGAGATAAAATACACTACCACTAAGAGAGAAGGTTTAGCCATGGTGTATGCGCTGCAGAAGTTTCGACACTACTTGTTGGGAGGACATTTTAAGATGTTCACTGATCACTCTGCATTGAAATACCTAGTCAACAAGCCAGTGTTGGGGGGAAGAATATTCATATGGCTATTGTTGTTCTAGGAATATGATTTTGAGATTATGGTCAAGCTAGGGAGAATGAACAAGGGACTTGACCACTTGTCTAGGTTGGAGCAAGGAGGGGACCCTACTAGTTTGAAGGATACACTAATAGATGCACAGTTGTTGGACATTAGAAGGGTTGATCACTACTTCATCGAGATAGTCCAGTTCCTGTCAACAAGAATGGCACCTATTGAATATCCAATCATCCAGAAGAAACAACCGGTAGTGTGCGCTACAGATTTTTCACTTATAGCCAGACAACTATACAAGATGGGACCTGATGAGATCCCAAGGAGATGTGTTATGGAGGTAGAAAGACCATTGATTTTTTCAGAAACACATGAGTGCATCACAGGAGGACACTACGCAGGGAAAGCAACAATGCAGAAGGTTCTTAGAGCTGGCCTCTAGTGGACTACTTTACATAAAGATACCAAGGAATACTATAAAGCCTACAATGTATGCCAAAGAGTCGGGAAGCCTTCCCAAAGAGATGAGATTCCTTTAGCACCAAGGATGAATTTGTAGGCATTTGAGAAATGGGAAATTGATTTCATGGGAGCTATAAACCCACTAGGGAAGCACACAAGAGCTAGATACATCATCATGATGACATAGTATTTGGAAATAGGGGAAGAAACAAGAGAAGTTAAGGATTGTAGTACAACTACAACTGCACGATTTATATTTAAGGATATCATAACCAGGCTTGGATGCCCGAAGACCCTGATGAGTGATCAAGGTACTCACTTTATTAATAAGACTATTGAAGCTTTGACTCGGGAATTTGAAATCCACCATCAGAAGAGTAATCCTTACCATCCATAAGTGAATGGGACAATCGAAGCTTTCAACGAGATCTTGGGGACAACATTGACGAAGATTTGTAGTGTGAACAGAGATGACTAGGATTTGAGAGTACCAGCAGTGCTATAGGCCTATAGAACTACTTGCAAGAAGCTAAAAATGTAGACTCCATTTAAGTTGGTGTATGGTCTACAAGCAGTTATCCCTATGGAATATTTGGTTCCTATTCTGAGAATTGCAACATTCATAGATATGGATGACACTGGCATTGTTCAAGAAACATTGGCTCAGTTGGTAGAACTAGAAGAAGATCGATTTATTGTAGGATTCCATCAGTAGGTACAGAAGGGACAAGAATAGGCCTATCATGATAGGCACATCAAGAAGAAATCCTTTAAGCAAGGAGATCTGGTATTGGTATACGACGACAAGTTTATGAAGCATCCAAGGAAGTTTAGGATACATTGTATTGGGCCATATGAGGTTGCTTAGGTTACAGAAGGAGGAGCTGCGTAGTTGAAGACTTTGAATGCATAATGGAAGGAAGGTTTGGTGAATGGGAGTTGATTGAAATTGTACTATGACAACCAACTTCCTTGTAGCTCTTAGTAGAAGCATGAGAAAAAGGGTCTAGGTACCAGGTGCAGTTTAAAATGGGTACCAGACACAGAAAAGATAGTTTTCACAAGGAAGGAAGGGACAAAGCAGAAAACACAGGCTGCCCTGCGCAGTCTAAAGATGAATAAAAATAGAAGGTTTAGATTTGAAGTGCCTCGAGATGAGTCACATGTGAGTGTTGGGGGCCTGTTGTCCCTTGGTTATGAAAGGTTGTGAAGATTAAGGAAATAAGTGCAAAGTGAAAACTGCGTGGAAGACAAGTAGATGGAGGTTGAGTCGAAGTGGCCAAAAGAGAAGAAAAGACAAAGCGAAGTAAGAGAAAGCAAGTCATTGGATAGGGATATCGAGGAAGACAGATCAACAAGGAAGATGGATCGTGGATGACTCATCAAGTAGAAAAATACATCAATGGATGCTTTGGCTCACCTCACAGGAAAGAAGGAAAGAGAGGCTAGCGAAGACCTGAAAATGCGGGTCAAGTTGACCTAGGGTTTTGGTATTTAGGGTTTTGACACTTAGGTTTCGGCCTAAGGTTGTCCGAGAGTCATTGTAATGTATAAATAAAGGTCAAGAGGACCTCATATGGGTTCGATTATGTGATGATGAGTGATTTTTGTTATTGTTGAGAGAGAAGTATTGTGTGGTTAGAGAAGTTTGTGTTGTAAGATCTTCAGCTGGGTGCAAAGATCAACCCTGCAGCTGGGTGCACATGGAGGGGAGAGAAGAAGAGAAAGAAAGAGATATCTGCAAGCTAAGAGTGCAGATAGAACTGTATGATTTCATTTAATATATTATAAAGCATATTTTTGTGGACGTGGCCCTAGGGAGAGGGTGAACCAGGTATATCTTATTTTTGTGTGTGATTGATATTGTGTTCTTTTGATCTCTGATATACTGTCAATGCAATATTGTGTTATATCTGATATATAGTTCATGCAGTAGGCTTAAGGAAGATAAATAATAACTAGATCTGTGAGTGTGAGTTGCATTGGATCCATTTTTCATTTCCTCTGGTTGTAGACACCTGTGTCCTACAACCCCCTATCGCTACATCGGGTGAGAGTGCATCTGCTTTGTAGGCTGCTGAAAGGGCTAGTAGTTAGGGATTGTTGGTGCATTGTTAGAGTTGAACTTTGGGTCTGCCCCTTGTGCCAACATCCCTTATATTATGTTCATTTAGACCTAGATTATTTTATTGTGTATAATGATGGAGACATAGGAAAAGAAATTGCCAATTTAGAAAACAATGTTCATAACATTGAAGAAGACAAAACAATTATGGTGGAACCTGATAAACAAAATGAACCTCTGTGGAGCTTAGATTTTGATGGGGATGTTAGTAAGGAAGGGTCAAGGGTAGGTGTATGGGTATTAAATTTAGAAACCAACCACTCAGAAGGACATTCCTATAAGCTAAACTTTCAATGTACCAACAATATATTTGAATATGAAGCCTTAATCCTAGGGTTACAAATTTTAAATAAGTCTGGTGCCAAGAGAATTTCAATTTGTGGTGACTCTGAACTAATAATAAAACAAATCAAAGGTGAATACTCTGCTAAACACCCAAGATTAATAGCTTATAGGAATGTTTTCCTACATTTTCTAGAATTCTTTATTGAGTATGACTTATCAACCATTCCTAGAAACTAGAACATTCTAGCTGATGGTCTAGCTACCTCGGCAAGTACCTACAAAATACCCTTCCATCCTAATTGAAAATACATAGTTGAAGTAAAGAACATACCCGTTGTTCCAGATAACATCAGATATTGGAAAGTCTTTGGAAATGATGAACAAATTGAAATTTTTTTACAATCAAAGAATAAATTTGAGTGTGCCAATATAGATGTAGATTTTGATGATGAAGGAGAAAGTATGGATGATATGGAATCAAAATAAATAGATAAAAAACAAGAAGATTTGTAAATATTACAATTGGAAGATAATTTTTTTCCTAGGGGGTTAGTCCCCTTAGAAGAGTTGTTTGATTTTAATTATGTATCCAAAAAGACTAAAATTGAACCTACTGGAGATGAAGTTGAATACTGCAACATAGGAACTGAACAAGAGCCAAAAATGATTAAACTATCTAAATCTTTACCCCCCGTTGAAAAGAAGAAATACATAAACTTGTTCAAAGAATTTATAGAAGTATTTTCATGGAGTTATGAAGATTTGAAATCTTATGACACCAACATTATACAACATTAAATTCCTATAAAGGAAGACCAAAAACCTTTTAAACATAAACTTAGGAGGATTAAGACAAGGTTCATGCCTCTGATTGAAAAAGAGGTCAAAAAGATGTATGATGATAAGATCATTGTCCCATTAAATTTTTTTAGGTGGGTATCAAATTTAGTTCCAACTAGAAAAAAGAGTGGAGAAATTAGACTTTGCATTGATTTCAGAAATCTTAATAAAGTCTCTCTCAAAGATAACTACCCTTTTCTTAAAATGGATCACATTTTGTAGAAGGCGGTTGGGTCCAGTATAATTTCTCTCTTAAACGGTTTTTCTAGTTACAATCAAGTTTTAGTCCATCCTGAAGACCAAGAAAAAATAACATTTACTACACCTTGGGGTACTTTCATGTATGTGAAAATGTCTTTTGGATTAATGAATGTTGGAGCTACATTTAAAAGAGAAATGGATATTGCTTTTGTTGATGAACTAGGAAAGTTCATAGTTATATATCTTGATGATATCACTATTTTTTCAAAAACAGATGAAGAATATTTGCTCCACCTGAGAAAAATCTTTGAAAAATGAAGGAAATTTGGAATTTCCCTCAACCCAAAGAAAAAATGATTTGTCTTAGAAGAAGGAAAACTACTAGGACATATCATCTCAAAGAATGGAATCAAAATTGATCCTAGTAGAATTGAATCTACTCTAAAGATAGGTGCTCCTAGGAATATAAAAGAACTCCAATCTTTCGTTGGAAAAATAATTTTTCTAAGGAGATTTATCTCCAATCTGGCAGAACTTCTAGGAAATATAACAAACATGTTGAAGAAAGACACTAAAAAAATTGACTATAGAGGAAAAACATTCATTTGATCAAGTAAAACAAGCCTTAACACGTGCCCTTGTGCTGATCAACCCTAAATTCATGAAAGATTTCCTCATTTTCTCATTTGCCTCCGAACATACTATTGTAGCAGTGCTCTTGCATAAAAATAATGAAGGTCATGAATTTCCTATTGCTTTATTTAGTCAAGCCTTAAGAGATGTTACACTAAAATACAATATCATTGAAAAGAAATCATTCCCTCTGGTTAAAAAAATCAAATATTTTAGATTATGTTATCTCCTCAAATAACACAGTCAAATTTGTTTATTTTAGGTGATAGGAAGTCATTGAAAAATACATTTCTAAAATTTTTAAGGTTCATTTTTTAGAGCCTTAGGTTTGTAATAAAGTTTAAAAAACATTTAATTTGGTTTTCCCTTCAAAAAAGTCAAAACTCAGGTTTCGGTAGCTAAGCGCCTTTCCAAAAGGGCTTCTAAGCCACCGAAAGTGTGGAAATTCTGCGTTTTTATTGCGTTGAGTCATAATTTCAAAATGATGATTCTGAGCGATTGAAGAATATTTTTGAGAAACAGGATGATTTTTTTGTTTCTAACATATAAACGAACAATAACCTCTCTCATTTTTCCTACAGGTGTCATAGATTGGGATATTCAAATTCATCTCCGAGCCCTAATTTTTGGAGCTCAGAATTTCCCTGTTTGACACATGTTTCTGAAATGCAGATCCCAGGTAACCTAAAATGAATCTCAAATAAATGAGAGAGGTTGTTTCTCAAAACAAAACATTCTACAAAAGCCTCTTCCAGGTTTTACACAATTTTTTTTTTTGGGAGATATGGGTAAATCTTTGAGCAACATATTTCCAGAAATTTCTGTCTTTTCCAGCCACCGCACAAATTCGAATTTGAGATAGGAGAAGAGGTTATCAGATCCATCTTTTGAGGATCTTGAAACTGTTTGTAAAGGCTATAAATCCAAGAACATTTGATGAAAAAAGGGTTTAATTTTGAGTTCTAAACTATACTGCTATTGTGATAGAGATTCTTTTTGTAATATGTTCAGCCTGCAAGCTTCTTTCACTGTTATTGTCAGATCTTCTTTTCTCTTTCTATTATATGCTTATGAGTTGAATTATGTTCTTTATCTATGTTTACATAGTCCATTGGTGAATTTCATCTCACTATATGATTAGTAAGCAAAGGATCATAAGTATTTATTGCTGATCTATTAGCCCATCATATCTATTGTTTTATAGACATATGTTCTGGTTAATTGATTAGTCTCTTTATCCATTTGATTCACCTATCTAATAATAGCTCTTAAAGGCCTTTCATTGTTTTAATATCCTTAGACAGTATTGTGATACAATCGAGTGAGTTAGATAGTCATCTTGATCCAAACCCACACCCATTATAAGAGAAAATAGTTACAAAAAGGTTAAGCTACTAGGCATCTCTGAGATACAGCCTAGGAGAGTTTCCTGGAGTGATAACAAATTGGCACCATTGTCGAGGAGAAGAGATTGAAGCTCAACTTCCCTGGGAGATGACATAGTTCTATCTTTTGATGATAGACAAAGTTTGGACATCATATTGGTTGTAATATTCTATCTGGCGACTCTATGAAGGACGAATTCAGTGGCGACTCCACTATCTTCAAATGTCAAAGGCATTTGCTGCTCTTTTAGCTAGGAGGTTTGCACCTCTTAACTTTTCTGCAATTCCTAGTTTCCCACATCCAATACTTTTTATGGATATTTGGGGAGACTACCTTCCACGGTTCAGAGAAGCAAAAGAGGATAATCCTTCAGATCACCTCATTAGATTTCATCAATGCATGGCTCAGTTACATATACATGATGAAGATGTGCTCATGAGGATGTTTTTCTATTCATTGGAGGGTGATGCACATAAGTGGTATTTATCATTAACTCTTTCTAGTATTTCATCTTTGAAAGAGTTTCACAGAGTATTCTATGAGCATTTCAAAAGGTATTTTTCTTAGGAACTTCTGTTTGAGAATTGTTGTGAGGATTTTCATTTGGATATTCAACATATTGTTTCTTTTAGTAGGGAGGATGAAAGTGGATATATTAATGAAGATACATATATGGATGAAGTTCAAGTTCTCTTTATTACTACTTCTCATGAAGAATATCTACCAGACAATAT
This sequence comes from Picea sitchensis, assembly GCA_010110895.2. NCBI lineage: Eukaryota > Viridiplantae > Streptophyta > Pinopsida > Pinales > Pinaceae > Picea > Picea sitchensis. Next base: position 25,913 of record SNQJ01S0014331.1, on the reverse strand, counting down.
TGATGATTTCATTACTGAGGATGCTTTAGATGAATCTGTTGATTCAAATCTAGATGAACAGGATGATAATGATAAGGAAAGAGGAGATGTTGTTTAAGATTTGTTTCAAAGCCATACTGTTGATAATTCTATGCATAAATCTTCATATTTTTCATTTGTATTCTATCTTGATGTTCCCATATGTGATGAATGTGATAAAGGGGAGCATAAAGGATTAGATCAGAAATTGATGATGCCTTTTTCTCCGTCAGTTATTGAGCAGCCATATTTGTACGTGTTTAAAGATCCAGTTGCAGCCTTGATGGAATCATATATTTCAGATCAATTGAAAATTTTAAACTTCATTATCCCACAAGCACTCTCGGGTGAGTTTTCTTTCTTGAAGAATTTTTTATCACTGCTAATATGTTTTAGAAATTATTTAATGATGAGTGATAGAGACATGCTCATCTCGGTTTTGAAATTTCTTGAATGGTTACTGTGGAAGTTTGCCTTTACTTAACCAAATTTCAGATTTAGTTAGAAGTAGGAGTAGGCAGTTGAATAAGCTCTTCATATGAGCAAATAGATTTCTTTCAGTTTTCTTAAATAAGAAAAGCTTCCTGGGGACTTGCACGTTATGCTACCCTTTCTCGGGACAATGGACTTTTGCCCATTGTGGATCCAAAGATTTTGTTGGATGGAGACCATTTCATTGATAAAAACCTTGAAGTGGCAAAGAAATTCTAGACTAACGCTTTCTTCTACTTGGCAGAGAACAATGTGTTGTTCGAGGGAATTTTGTTAAAACCTAGTATGTTGACTCCTGATGTTGAGCACAAGGAGAAAGAAATCCCACAACAGGTTGCACATCACACTCTTGAAATTCTTAATAGGATGGTGCCACGAGCATGGAAGTCCAATGGCATCTACAGGCTCTTTTTCTTAACAGTGGGATAATGATTGTTTTGGGGTTTTGATCAAAATTTTCAAATAGAAATAATGAGCATTTTATGTAGACATGAATAACTTGAAGGTATCTACCAGACTCTATCGAAGCAAAGTGTTGAATTAACTCAAACGTCGAGCATATTTTCCATATTTTCCAGGTATCATCGCCAGCAAAAAGAGAAAGGGGAATGCAAAGTTCAATCAAAGAATCTGCAAGAGATTGGAGTGTTAACACGCAGAACATCTAATCAACTCAAAGAAAAAGGACATTCTCTTACTACATATAAATGTGTTGATTGAATTAGAGGTCTGATGATATGAAAACATATAAGCTCGATGTTGTCCAACAATGGTGAAGCAGAAAGAAATGCATTTCTACAATTTTGAAAGCCTGCCTTTCCGGTGGCTATTTTAGTTTGCACAAATGTCCTTAGACACTAAAAGCATATCTTTCGGTGGCTTACAGGTTAGAATTTTGGCTCTCCTAGCCACCGAAAGCACAGAATAGGGAAGAATGTTGCTATTTTTTCACAGATCTGAGTTCCCTTGATCCGAATGCCACGAGGATAGTACCAAATGATAGATAATAATTAAAGTCACCATTATCAAGGTTCTATTTTGATTTTGGAGGTGCTTAGTCAAGGTGGATCTCAAACAAGTGATAATAGTAGTGTTAGTTCTAGCAAAATACCACTCCAACCTATTCATCCAATGCATGGATTTTTCAACCTATATTTTGCCTCCCAGAACTCTTACTAATCCATATGGAACATTGTAAATGGCTATGACTTGACAAGTGGATATCTAAATCTTGGTAGTACAAATTTTTGGAAATGGTTACAGCAAGTTGCAGTAGAGCATGAGGAAACTGTAGCAGAGCTAGATCTTCAAGGAGCAGTCCCAGTTGGAAAACAGATGACAGAGTATGCATATTTTCCTTCACCTACACATAAGGAAGAGAAAGAGATACAAGATGATGAGGCATCAACCAACAAGTCCAAATTTTCAAAAATCAATCAAATGCTAAGACAAGTATATGATCTTGGACTCCTTGACAGAGAAGTTAAGACTACTAATCAAACTTTGACAGAAAGAGATATTGAGTTGTATGATTCTCACCAAAGGCTTGCTAAACAATATGATAAGCTAGAGAAAAGGAACCAAATGTTGATTCTAGGTTGTACAGGAAGATCGGGATGCTAATAATCAAAATGATGCCTCCAAGACCTAAGGCACATATTGCTCTGAAACCCTAGCAAAGGAAACAACTAGTTTTGTTGATGTACCAGAGGCTTTTGCCCAGAATGATGAAGAAACATACATTGTTTACACTGTTGTAGCCTCACAAGAATAGTCCTGAGGAAAAATTAGCATTTTTTATGCTATCAACGTATGGAAAAAGAGAGAGGGATTTGGCTTTCCAACCTTATGTATGGGGTACGAAACAGGAAATAGATGAAGCATTAAGTGAGCAAGGTGGGAAACGACTTGTTCCATTGGGCCTTGGTGATGATTATCAGCTATTGCAAGATGAATATGATCAACCTTCAAATGCTACACCTTATACAATAGCAATACCTCTATACCGAGTAGAAATTCATGATACTTCAGTTCTTCTTTATGGGGAAACTTATGCAAAGTAGAATGGTCAAGACATTTATGATATTCATAACCCTTGCCAAGCAAATAGAACTTCATACACCATGTTCTAACCGTTCTTGCATCCATTGGAATTTGATATCTCAGACACTGGCCTTATGTATGAGACCGGAGATCATGTTGGTGTATATGCAGAAAACTTAAATGAAACTGTGGAGAAAAATGCAAAGTTGCTAGGCTACCCACTAGACATAATAATTTCGGTCCATGGTAACAAAGAAGATGGTACGCCTCTTGGTTGAATCTCCTTACCACAACCTTTCCCTGGTCCATGCACTCTATAGATTTCTCTTGCTCGTTATGTAGATTTGTTGAATCCTCCTCGGAGGGCTGCCTTGGTTGCATTGGCTAGTCATGCATCTAGTCCAACTGAAACAAAAAGTTGAAGTTTCTTTCAACACCCACCGGAAGGGACGAGTACTCCCAATGGATTACTGTGATTCAAATAAGTCTTTTAGAAGTAATAATAGAGTTTCAATATGAAAAAACACCTCTCGGTGTCTTGTTTGCAACAATTTCCCTACATTTGCAACCTCCATATTATTATATTCCCTCTTCTCCAAGGTTTTCACCCAATAGAATACATGTCACATGTGCTCTAGTTTATGGGTCCAATCCAACTAGCAGAATCCACAAAGGTGTTTGTTCCAATTGGATAAAAAAATTCAGTGCCTTCTAAAGTTTTAGAAGCCAAGAGATAATGCATTTTTTCAATTTCATGAATTGTTTTTGAAACATGATTTTTGGTGGCTTAGGCGAACATTTGAACTGTTCATTAGCCATCAAAAGCATAGCTTTTGGTGGCTTACTGGTTCAGATTTTAGCTCTCTAGTCACCAAAAGCACAGAGAAGGGAAGAATGGAACTCTTTTTGAATAGATCCAAGTTTTATCATCCTAAAGGTTATGAGGATGACTTACAAGTTAAGGTTATTATTAAGAGGATCCGTTTCAATGTGTTGTCCCAGTTTTGGAGGTGCCAACAAGGTAAAAGAGATAAATTTTGTTAATGACAGAAGAATGAATTGTTTGTCAAGGTGACATTCTTGACTTATCCCACAGTCTAGGGAGATCTACTGTGGTTTTCAAAAAGATGGAGACTATCCAGATAAAGGCTACAGGTTTGCAGGGGATCAGTTCTAAAGGCCAAATGACTCCATAACCCAATGGTAAAGGCTACAGGAAAGTTATAGGTTTGCAGAAGATCAGTTGCAGAGGCCAAATGTCTCCATAGCCCAACAAGAAAGGAATTTGAGCTGAGTTTCTTGAAACCTTGCAGGGAGTCTTTCATCCCCAGAAGGAGCCAGATGTTATCTCCTCAAATAACACAGTCAAATTTGTTTATTTTAGGTGATAGGAAGTCATTGAAAAATACATTTCTAAATTTTTTAAGGTTCATTTTTTAGAGCCTTAGGTTTGTAATAAAGTTTGAAAAACATTTGATTTGGTTTTCCCTTCAAAAAATTCAAAACTTAGGTTTCGGTAGCTAAGCACCTTTCCAAAAGGGCTTCGAAGCCACCAAAAGTGCAGAAATTTTGTGTTTTTACTACGCTGAGTCATCATTTTCAAATGATGATTCTGAGCGACTGAAGAATATTTTTGAGAAACTGGAGGAATTTTTTGTTTCTAACACATCAAAGAACAATAAAATCTCTCATTTTTGCTACAGGTGTTATAGATTGGTATATTCGAATTCATCTCTGAGCCTTAATTTTCGGATCTCAGAATTTCCCTGTTTGACACATGTTTTTGAAATGTAGATCCCAGGAAGCTGAAAATGAATCTCAAATAACTGAGAGAGGTTTTCTCTCAAAACAAACCAATATACAAAATCCTCTTTCAGTTCTTATACAATAGTTTTTTTTTGAGAGATATGGGTAAATATTTGAGCAACATATTTTTAGAAATTTCTGTCTTTTCTAGCCACCTCACAAATTCGAATTTGAGATAGGAGAAGAGGCTATCAGATCCATGTTTTGTGGATCTTGAAACTGTTTGTAAAGGCTATAAATCCAAGAACATTTTATGAGCAAAGAGTTCGATTTTGATTTCTAAACAATACTGCTATTGTGATAGAGATTCTTTCTATAATATGTTCAGCCTGCAAGCTTCTTTCACTGTTATTGTCAGATCTTCTTTTATCTTTCTATTATATGCTTATGAGTTGAATTATGTTCATTATGTATGTTTACATAGTCCATTGGTGACTGTCATCTCACTATCTAATTAGTAAGCAAAGGATCATAAGTATTTATTGTTGATATGTTAGCCCATCATATCTTTTGTTTTATAAACATATGTTCTAGTTAATTGATTAGTCTCTTTATCCATTTGATTCACCTATCTGATAATAGCTCTTAAAGGCCTTGCATTGTTTGAATATACTTAGACAGTCTTGTGATACAATCCAGTGAGTTAGATAGTCATATGGATCCAAACCCACACCCGTTATAAAAGAAAATAGTTACAAAAAGGTTAAGTTACCAGGCATCTCTGAGATACAACCTAGGAGAGTTTCTTGTAGTGATAACATATTCCACATTATTCATTCACATATAATTGCTTATGTCCCAAACTCTGTGGTGAAAGACATTCTGACCCAAAATAGTCCTAATGGGAAAAGAGGAAAATGGATTGTTGTTATCCTTGAATATGATATTGAAATAAAACCTACCAAACTCATTAAAGGTCAAGTATTAGCTAAATTAATGGTTGAATCTAATTTTCATTGCTTTGTATATAAATTTTCTAGATTCACTGGATGAACAAGAAGAGCGGATGACTCTACAAGTAATAGAGACTTTTGCAACCTCTCCTTGGTACACATACCTAATTTTTGTCTTACATAATTTACAAGCTCCTCCCTATTTGACCAAGACTAAAGCTAGGTTTCTTAAACTCAAAGCTATGATTTTATTTTTATTTTAGATGGCAATTTATATTGGAAGGATTCTGGAGGAATTTTACTAAAATGTTTACTGAAAGATGAGGCAGATAAATTCATGCAGCAATTTCATGAAGGATATTGTGGTGGACACTTGAATTGGAAGACTACTCCCAACAAAATCTTGAGAGTTGGTATTTACCGACCAACCTTATTTTCATATGTTCATAAAAATGTTACCTCATCTCATAATTGTCAAATTTTTTAAGGCAAAAAGAAACTGTTGCCTTTACCCTTGAAACCGATATAAGTTGAAAATCCTTTCCAAAAGTGGGGTCTGGATTTCATTGGAGAAATTCATCCACCATCATCATGCCAACACAAATGGATCCTTATAGCCACTGACGATTTTACCAAATGGATCAAATCTATACCTACAAGTCAAGCTACTAATGTTGTGATTATTAAATTTTTAGAAACTAATATTCTTTCAAGATTTGGATGTCCCGGGAAGATCATCACTGATAATGCAACAACATTCAAATCAAAGAATATGGTGGATTTTTTCACCAAATATAGAGTTAATTTAGGACACTCTATTGTTTATTACCCTCAAGGGATTGTATTAGCAAAGTCTTCAAACAAAAGTCTGGTTAATATCATGAAAAAGTTGTTACAAGATAACAAGAAGTCATGGCACAAAAAGCTGGTCAATGAATTATAGGCTGAAAGGATTATTACTAAGGGATCAATTGACATGTCCCCATACCAATTGGTTTATGGAATGGATATTTTTTTTCCCACTTCTTTAGGTGTCCCTGTTAAGAAAATGTTGCATGAAGTACAAGACGAACCTAATGACATCCATAGGAGAATAAATCAAACCATACAACTGCAACAATCCAGAGAAGAAGTTTACAATAAAACTCAAGTGATCCAGGAGAACATTAAGAAGATCTATGATAAAAGAACCAAAGATGATGTTTTCTAGATAGGAGACAATGTGTTCAAATGGGATTCAAGGAAATAAGAGAAAGGTAAGCATGACAAATTTGATAATTTACAGAAAGGTCCTTACATAATCCATGCTTACAGAGGAAATAATGCATTCTTGCTTAAGGATATGGATGGAGAAGATCTTCCAGGTGGACCTGTCAATGGAATAATTCTCAAGAACTACATTTCACTTGATTAGAAGTATTTCTCACTTAAGATCATTGAAATACCATTTTATTTTTTATTGTCATGAGTGGCTGACTCATACCAGAATTTGAAGCCCGAAGAGAAGGACCTAAGCTCCTGATCAATTGTCACCATGTTTACAACTACAATAAAACAAATCAGATGCAGAGAATACTAGAGAATATAATTCAAGGCTATCGGTCACTAGTTTTTGGTACCTCACAGGGAGAGCACCATACCCAATGGAGCCAATGTTAGAGTCCTATAGTTCATAGTATCAAATGGTGATTGAATATTTTTATTTCAGTAATTTATATTGTAAATAATATTACATTATGCAAACTATTTCCAAAATAAAAAGATAAAAGATAAAAAATAAAATAATGTAAATGAAAAGAGGGTAGAAAAGAAAAAAAAAGAAAAAAAATGGAGAAAATTAAAAATAAAAAGAAACCCATGAAAATAAAAATAAGTTTGAATCATACAGTTTAATCATGATCAAACAATTTTCAATTCATGTTGTTAGGTTAGAGAATAATTTTATCCAAACTATTTAATCTTGGCTAAAATAGTTAGGTAGAAGAAGAAATTAAACCAATTGTATAAGATGGATTAATTAGTTATATGCATAGGATAGAATATAGGTTAGATCAATTTTCCCTTCAGAGAAAATTAAACAGGGTCTGCACATTAAAATGCACCCTAAGTTGATGAAATAAGTTAGATTAGTATAGGAAAAATAAATGATAATGTAAAGGTTTCAAAGAGAAAATATTTTTCTTTATGGTGCATATATTTTAATCAAATTTGGAAAATTGACAAGACAATTTGTCTTGTAGTGCATAAATTTCGTGCAGATCTTAATCATCCCACTCCCGATCGCCGACCCTCATTTGTTTTGTCCCCCCCCTGACCTACATTCCTTTATTGATGAAGGGGGG
>SNQJ01S0014330.1:131045-142260 GCA_010110895.2 Picea sitchensis | reverse complement strand
CTGGTATGTGTGTGGCACCCGATGCTGGTCATGATGCTGCTTGTACTTGGCATTGGCTTTTTCCAGAATGTCATGGACTTGTTGGCGAATGTGTTGGATCCATTCCACAAATTTGGTGGCTTTCTCAACCTCAGTCTGAGCCCAACAAGATGTTGCCTGTGTGGAGGCAATGGGTAGAGCTACATTGATGGGGGCTAATGGTTGAAACCCCGTGCATGCTTGAAAAGGGCTATGACTGGTAGAGTTGTGAAGGGCTCTATTGTAGCTATGTTGAACATATGATAGGTTCTCATCCCATGTGCGGGGGTGTTTAGAATTATACATCTGTAGGATATGCACAATCATGCGATTCACTACTTCTGTCTGCCCATCAGTTTGGGGATGGAAGGTTGTCGACTGTGTGAGCTTGGTATCCATAAGTGACCAGAGGCTGGACCAAAATGTGCTGAGGAACCTACTGTCGCAATATGAAATGATAGTCTAGGGTAGCCCGAAATGTACCCAGACGCGTTCAAAGAAGAGTTTAGCAGTGGCTTCGGCAGAGATACTTTTCTTACAGGCAGACAGAATGGCCAATTTAGAGAAGCGATCCACGATCACAAACACACAGTCATTCCCATGCTTGGTTGGAGGCAGTCCTAACATGTAATCCATGGAGATAGATTCCCAAGGCCCATTGGTTATAGGAAGAGGGGTATACAACCCTTGCTTCTTAATGGATGGTTTGGCGATGGCGAAGGCAGTGCATGATCTGATATAGTTTCTGACATCTTGTCGGAGCTTTGGCCAATAAAAATACTTTTGCAACACTGCTATTGTCTTTTTGGTGCCAAAGTGCCCTGCAACCCGACTGTAATGCAATTCCCAGATCAGCTTCGCATGCTCGCTTGAAGGAACACAGAGGTGGCCTAGGCGGCATAATAGTCCATCCTGGATGTTGACACTCGAAACTGAAATGGGTTGCAGAAAATCAATCCCAAGGCAACCTTGAACCACTTTGGATTATAAGCTACCCTCCTCTAACCTGAGAGGGATCTCTCGAAAAATGTCACAATACGATTTTGAATAAGCTTGAAAAAGGTGGGCAGATTTATGGGTAAATGATGGTCTTGGATTTTTAAAGTTTGGGGGTTAAACTAGGGAAATGGTCCATTGGGCATGGAGTCAAATGAAAACCGAAGAAAGGAGACAATAGAAAAGATCCTTTAACTTGCAGAAAGTGAGGCAAAGTAAGTCTATCTTTCAACGCTTTGATAAATCATGATGCGGTAGCAGAAAATAAAAGGAAAGGCTGATGTAGCAGAGAATATATGAAGAATTCTAGAAATGCAGATTGGTCTTACACCCGCTGATAGCGGGTGCAGAGGAAAGACAATAAACAAATACAAAAAACCATAATCCATTCGTTATAGCAGTGGTCGTACTAAAGTATAACGAAGCACACCAGTGAGAGGAAAATGAAATGAAACATAGATACAGGAAAACAAATTTGTACACAAGAAGAAATAAACAAAATGGTAATAACAATATCAACTGTGGGTAAGGAACATATAAATGAAGTCAAAACATATTTAACACAGCTAAAAAGAAGAAGAACATGATGAATCTCACAGTTACAAGGAAAAAATCATCTTTATTACTCCAATAATGGCTTACAAAATAAATCAGCAATACAATGGAACCCCTCTTCACAAAGGTTTTCCCTCAGCACTGTACTCATGCGCCCCCCCTTGTTCTGTTACATACCTCATTCTTTTAAAAGAGAAAAATCTAAAACAAAACTCTTAGTGTTCTGGGAATCTGAAACGGTTCCTCTTCATGGAAAATTGCAACTGCCAGGTGTTCTGTCGTATACTCTGTAGGCTACTCAAACCGCTACTAATCGCTTTGACAAGTGGACAAAATGATCCCTGCAGTTGTAACGGATTTCTCCCTAGTTGCCCGTCAATTCTATAATCATTATTCAATATATATAAAAAATAATAGTCTTGATGATCTGTGATCATTATTCAAGATTTATATGAAATAACTGCTTCATTGAGGTGAATTTAAGAAACAATTTTGAAGGGTCTCATCATCTTGTTGTCTTCATGGTCCAAGATATGATAGTGATAGACATAGCTTGGTTCAGCACTGGCGTTGAAGGAATAAGGCTGTGGAGAATCCAAGAGAGATAAGCGAAGAAGAATGGTGGTCATAAATCCAAGCTGTATCTTGAACTCCATGCTCATCATTCTCATGACTGCTTGTCCAGGGTTATAATAAGATTTTGTCACTCATGGTCTGGTCATGGCGATGTTCTTTCATGAGCTCCCAGGAAAATAGGGTTGGGTCGTCCTTGTACGTTGGTCATAGTATTCACACTCCTCTGAACACTATCAAAACGAGTGGCCAACAATGGCTTCCCGCACAGCATGGACTCCAGGAGCATATGGTCGTTATAATGAGGACATTTGGGTGCGTTCACTGGGATCTACATGCAATTTGGACCAAGCCTGTGGCGATGTGTGTCTTCATATGAAAACGTTCGAGTCTGAACCAGAAGAGAGAGACCGCCACCTGTAATTTTAAACCTGTTGTTGATCTTTTAAGAGATTCTATAAACAGATATGATAGTTTGGCTAATTCTAGAAATGGTAGCCGTTTTACTTAGCACCATCTATGCTCTGACAGATGGTGCGTTTCTGGTCTTTACGTGGATTCTTTCTTAGGATCTTGGGGACTGCCAGGTGCTCTGAAAACAACAACAGAGATATTTGGTCTTCCTGTTGGTATTTAACGTTTTTCCATAGCAAGAAGAGAAACGTTACCTCAAAACATCTGACTTTGTCAATGCTAAGCACACAGCACATGTAAATAAATATATTATTTGGTGAGAATGAGAAGTCGACAAGATCTATATTGGTGCAGCTGACACTGACATATGATTATTTCCATTGCCGTTGCTCTAGGTTTTTTGGTGTTATTGATATAAGCTTTAATGTCTTCCGCCAACTTGGCAACGACCGTTGTTGATGAAAATGAATAACACTCTATCAATAAATCTTCTCTGTCAGCAGGCCCGTTGGCAAGAATCAACCTTGCACCGCCTTCTTGTTGCACGACCAGTGCCTCTATTCCTCCAAGATCGAACAACACAATTTTTCCACTCACCATTTTGGGATCGAGGCTTCCTGCGAGACATAGATTCGCAGTCTTGTTTCCTGACACTGTTTTCCCATATACCAAAGGCAATTGCTCATTTCCCACCGGTTCTCCCTTGTAAAGAGATGAGACCCTATAGTTTTGGTCATTCCCAAGCACCGCGGGAGCTGGGAACTCTCGGTTGATGGTGCTGGCACCCACTGTGATTACCCATGGCACCATGTTGAAAATCATAGAATAAATTGGCCCTTCATTACCAGTAGAGTATGAAACAAAAACACCCTTTTGAATGGCTTCGAGAGCTCCAATCGCTACCATATCATCATAATAAGGGACAATGGCTCTAGAGGAAATTGATATGGATAGCAAGTCGACTTCGTCTGCAACAGCTGCCTCCATCGCCGCAAGCATATCGGAACCTAAGCAGAACCCCCAACAGACTTTGTAGATGGCCAGTCTAGCTTTGGTAGCGATGCCTCTAGTAGTTCCTGTGGCGAAGCCAAGAAGGCTTGAGCCAGGCACTTCCGACCCATCATCCAGATTTCTGTGATGCATGTTTGTGTGCTATATAAAAGTTGTGTCTCATACCAAATAATTAACTGGTTTAGGAATTCTAAAGCCTTAACGCGATACCCTTTTGGTTTTTTCCTTCAGATAAAGAAGTCCATGACGAAGAAATTTCAAGCCTCTCTTCGAGGTAAGATTAACAATGAGAAGATTGTTATCTTCAGTGTCTGGAGAATGTAAATATTGAAGTTTCGTTGTTACTGAATCCTTCTTCAAAACTGATGTAGCGAGAGACACAAACTTTTGATGATCCTTTCCCTCTCAAATAATATGTGGATTGCATGACCACTCTCCAAAAGGAACTTTTCCAGAATATCTGCATCTGAAAGAAAACAAGTGCAAGGATGACAAGAAGCTACCAAAAAGAATTAATATGTCCATAATACACCGCTTCCTGAATTTTCATAAGATATTCATTCATAGCTTGTAAGGCTGCATCTTGTGCCTTGCTGGATCCATAAACAAGACCATTCATGAAGAAACAAAGTTGCATTCTAGACAACCCCAACTTGAATACAAAAAGGTGCTTTGGTAAGCTGGTTCTTAGATCTCTAAACTGACCGGAATGAAGTGATAAAATATATAAATTGCCAATCTTCTAGGCTAGGGTGAAGCCCTAGGTGAATTTGATGCGATAGAAACACTCTTCATAGCACAACAGCTTATCCAAAGGAATTTATAAGAAGTATTTTCCAAGTAATGCCAAATTCCAATAATGAATGAAGCGACCAATCTCAAAATAGGCCCCTTCTTGGAACATTTCTCTCTCAATGGTATATGTCTTACCAGAACTAGTCTTTCCATATGCAAGAATCGTAGCATTGTATCCATGGAACAAACCATCAACAAGTGGAGCAACACATTCTTCAAAAATGGTTGATGAAGGAGACCCAGTGCTACCATACACATGATCAAATGTAAATGAATGAGAACCAATTTTTACCTTGGGCAACACAGTCAATTTTGATATCTGTTACAACATTGGCTCCCTCTAGGGATGGTACTTTCTCGTAAAGTGCCAAGAATAGTAGACCAGGTGCCTTCATCCATTGGGCGACCTTACGTGAAAGCTGTAATTCTGAGTTCTCCTGCCAATGGAATCACCATCAGAAGCTTTTAATGGAGTCGCCAGAGCATGTGCAACCAATATTTTCCTATGACCGACTACTCAACCAGGCCTTAGGACTATGAAAATGTTGTTCTCCCAGGGATAGATATCAACTTCGAAATCCCTGGAAATGGTGCCAAAATGTTGACACTCGAAACTGAAATGGATTGCAGCAAATCAATCCCAAGGCAACCTCGAACCACTTTGGATTAGAAGCTACCCTGCTCTAACCCAAGAGGGATCTCTCGAAAAATGTCACAATATGATTTTGAATAAGCTTGAAAAAGGTGGGCAGATTTATGGGTAAATGATTGTCTTGGATTTTTAAAGTTTGGGGGTTAAACTAGGGAAATGGTCTATTGGGCATGGAGTCAAATGAAAACCAAAGAAAGGAGACAATAGAAGAGATCATTTAACATGCGGAAAGTGAGGCAAAGTAAGTCTATCTTTCAGCGCTTTGATAAATCATGATGCAGTAGTGAAAAGAAAAAGGAAAGGCCGATGTAGCAGAGAATATATGCAGAATTTTGGAAATGCAGATTGGTCTTACACCCACTGATAGCGGGTGCAGAGGAAAGACAATAAACAAATACAGAAAACCATAATCCATTCGTTATAGTAGTGGTCGTACTAAAGTATAACGAAGCACATCAGTGAGAGGAAAATGAAATGAAACGCAGATACAGGAAAACAAATTTGTACACAGGAAGAAATAAACAAAATGGTAATAACAATATCAACTGTGGGTAAGGAACATATAAATGAAGTCCAAACATATTTAACACAGCTGAAAAGAAGAACATGTTGAAAGAAATCGACCGTGATGAATCTCATAGTTACAAGGAAAAAATCATCTTTATTACGCCATTAATGGCTTACAAAATAACTCAACAATACAATGGAACCCCTCTTCACAGAGGTTTTCCCTTAGCGTTGTACTCATGCGCCACCCCTTGTTCTGTTACATACCTCATTCTTTTAAAAGAGAAAAATCTAAAACAAAACTCTTAGTGTTCTGGGAATCTAAAACGGTTCCTCTTCATGGAAAACTGTGACTGCCAGGTGTTCTGTCGTATACTCTGCAGGCTACTCGAACCGCTACTAATCGCTTTGACAAGTGGACAGAATGATCCCTGTAGTTGTAATGGATTTCTCCCTAGTTGCCCGTCAATTCTATAATCATTATTCAATATATATAAAAAATAACAGTCTTGATGATCTATGATCATTATTAAGGATTTATATGAAATAACTTCTTCATTGAGGTGAATTTAAGAAACAATTTTGAAGGGTCTCATCATCTCATTGTCTTCGCGGTCCAAGCTATGACAGTGATATACATAGCCTGATTCAGCACTGGCATTGAATGGATAAGGTCGTGGAGAATCCAAGAGAGATAAGCGAAGAAGAATGGTGGTCATAAATCCAGGTTGCATCTTGAACTCCGCGCTCATCGTTCTCGTGACTGCTTGTGCAAGGTTGCAATACGAGTTCGTCAGTCGTGGTCTGGTCGTGGCGAGGTTCATTCATGAGCTCCCAGGCAAATAGGGTCGGGTCATCCTTGTACGTTGGTCACAGTATTCACACTCCTCCGAACACTATCAAAACGAGTGGCCAACAATGGCTTCCCGCACAGCATGGCCTCCAGGAGCGTATCGTCGTTATAATGAGGACATTTGGGTGCGTTCACTGGGATCTACATGTAATTTGGACCAAGCCTGTGGCGCTGTGTGTCTGCATATGCAAATGTTCAAGTCTGAACCCGAAGAGAGAGACTGCCGCCTGTAGTTTTAAACCTATTGTTGATCTTTTAAGATATTCCATAAACATATATGACAGTTCGGCTAATTTTGGAAATGGTAGTCGTTTTACTTAGCACCATCTATGCTCTGAAAGATGGTGTGTTTTTGGTCTTTACGTGGATTCTTTCTTAGGATCTTGGGGACTGCAAGGTGCTCTGATAGCAACAACAGAGATATTTGGTCTTCCTCTTGGTATTTAACGTTTGTCCATAGGAAGAAGAGAAACGTTACCTCAAAACGTCCGACGTTGTCAATGCTAAGCACATAGCGCATGTAAAGAAATATATTATTCGATGAGAATGAGAAGCCGACAAGATCTATATTGGTGTAGCTGACACTGACATATGATTATTTCCATTGCCTCTGCTCTAGGTTTTCTGGTGTTATTTATATAAGCTTTAATGTCTTCGGCCGACTTGGCAACGACCGTTGTTGATGAAAATGAATAACACTCTGTCAATAAATCTTCTCTGTCAACAGGCCTGTTGGCAAGAATCAACCTTGCACCGCCTGGTTGTTGCACGACCAGTGCCTCTATTCCTCCAAGATCGCACAACACAATTTTTCCACTCACCATTTTTGGATCGAGGCTTCCCGCGAGACATAGATTCACATTCTTGTTTCTTGACGTTGTTTTCCCATATACCAAAGGCAATTTCTCATTGCCCACCGGTTCTCCCTTGTAAAGAGATGAGCCCCTGTAGTTTTGGTCGTTCCCAAGCACCACGGGAGCCGGGAACTGTCGGTCGATGGTGCTGGAACCTACTGTGATTACCCATGGCACCGTGTTGAAAATCGCAGAATAAATTGGCCCTTCATTACCAGCAGAGTATGAAACAAAAACACCCTTCTGAATGGCTCCGAGGGCTCCAATCGCTATCATATCATCATAATAAGGGACAATGGCTCTAGAGGTAATTGATATGCATAGCAAGTCGACTCAGTCTGCAACAGCTGCCTCCATCGCCGCAAGCATATTGGAACCTAAGCAGGACCCCCAACAGACTTTGTAGACGGCTAGTCTAGCTTTGGTAGTAATGCCTCTATCAGTTCCTGTGGCGAAGCCAGGAAGGCTTGAGCTAGGCACTTCCGACCCATCGTCCAGATTTTTGTGATGCATGTTTGTACGCTATATAAAAGTTGTGCCTCATACCAAATAATTAACTGGTTTAGGAATTCTAAAACCTTAGCGTGATACCCTTTTGGTTTCATCCTTCAGATAATGAAGTCCATGACGAAGAAATTTCAGGCCTCTCTTCGAGGTAAGATTAACAGCGAGAAGATTTTTATCTTCAGTTTCTGGAGAATGTAAATATTGAAGTTTCGCTATTACTGAATCCTTCTTCAAAACTGATGTAGCGAGAGACACAAACTTCTGATGATCCTTTCCCTCTTGAATAATATGTGGATTACATGACCACTCTCCGAAAGGAACTTTTCCAGAATATCCGCATCAGAAAGAAAACGAGTGCAAGGATGACAAGAAGCTACCAAAAAGAATTAATATGTCCATAATACACCGCTTCCTGAATTTTCATAAGATCTTCATTCATAGCTTGTAAGGCTGCATCTTGTACCTTGCTGGATCCATAAACAAGGCCATTCATCAAGAAACAAAGTTGCATTCTAGACAACCCCAGCTTGAATACAAAAAGGTGCTTTGGTAAGCTGGTTCTTAGATCTCTAAACTGATCGGAATGTAGTAATAAAATATATAAATTGCCAATCTTCTAGGCTAGGGTGAAGCCCTCGGTGAATTTGATGCGATAGAAACACTCTTCATAGTGCAACAACTTAGCCAAAGGAATTTATAAGAAGTATTTTCCAAGCAATGCCAAAGTCCAATAATGAATGAAGCGACCAATCTCAAAAATAGGCCCCTTCTTGGAACATTTCTCTCTCAATGGTATATGTCTTACCAGAACCAGTCTTTCCATATGCAAGAACCGTAGCATTGTATCCATGGAACAAACCATCAACAAGTGGAGCAACACATTCTTCAAAAATGGTTGATGAAGGAGAGCTAGTGCTACCATACACATGGTCAAATGTAAACGAAGGAGAACCAATTTGTACCTTGGGCAGCATAGTCAATTTTGATATATGTTACAACACTGGAGATGAAAATCAGTCATTGGAGTGTCTGCACAAACTACTCGATAGGTGGCCGAAAAGTCAGGATCACTATCATATAAGTGAGACCACCCAGAGGTTTCATGGCCACAAGAGTTAAGCACTGTGGTGAGTGTGGCCATAGGTAGTTGACTGAGGCAATCAGTGACATGGTTGGTGTTGCCCTTCTTATATTTTATGTTTAGGTGAAATTGGTGCAGGTATACGGACCACTTTTGGTGGCGGTCATTTTGCAATTTCCCTTGTGTTTGCACAAACTGCAAGGGCTTGTGGTCAGTGTGAATAACCGTCTCTTTGCCTAAGACGTAATGCTTCCATTGTCGGCAAGCTTGGACAATGGAGTACATTTCCTTGTCATAGGTGGGGTACTTTCGAACTGTATCTGAAAGTGTCTCACTGTGATATGCCACTAGATGGCCATGCTGAGTGAGGACTATGCCAACAGGATAATCTGAAGCATCTATCTCAATTTCAAAAGGTTGTTGCAGATCTGGAAGAGTAAGGATGGGCGCTAAACATAAGCACTGCTTAAGTTCCTCAAATGCTTGTTTCTGAGTAGGGGACCAAAAGAATTTGGCTTTAGCCCTACCTTTGGTCACGTTGCTAAGGGCCCAAGCAATGTTAGAGAACCCCAACACGAACTTGCGATAAAAGTTGGCCAACCCTAGGAAGCTGAGAAGCTCTGTAATGGTCCTTGGGGTCGGCCAGTCGCGAATGACTTGGATCTTGGCTGGATCCACATGCACACCTTGTTCATTTGCAATATATCCCAAATACTGAATTTTCTTCATCCCAAATGAGCATTTTTCGAGATTGGCATATAACTTGTGTTGTCGCAGGGTGAGAAGGACTTCCTCAATATGTTGTAAGTGGTCTTCCCACGTTCTACTGAAGATGAGGATATCATCGAGATAGACAACCACAAAATAATTGGTGAATGGTCATAGTATATCATCCATCATCCTCATGAAGGTTGCCGGAGCGTTAGTTAAGCCAAAAGGCATGACCAACCACTCAAAAAGGCATTCCCGAGACTTGAAGGTAGTCTTCCAGACATCAGTCGCCTCAATTGGGACATGGTGATAACCAGACTTTAGATCAATCTTGCTAAAATACTTGGCACCCTTTAGTTGATCAAGGAGATCATCGATCTGGGGGATAGGATACCGATTCTGGACTGTGATTTTTTTTAAAGCTCTGTAATCAATACAGAGTCACCAAGTCCCGTCCTTTTTCTGTACTAGCACAATCGGGCTCCCGCAAGGTGAGGAGCTTGGTTGAATATGCCCCTTTTGGAGTAATTCCTCGATCTGGCGCTTGATCTCTTCGTTTTCCATGAGGGAACGTCTGTAAACTGGCCCATTCAGCACAGGTTCCCCAGGTATCAAGTCAATGGAATGCTTGACCTGACAATGGAGCGGCACTCCGGCAAGGGAAGTGAAGATGTCCTGGTATGATTCCATGATCTTCTCTACTTGTCTGTCTTGTGCAGAGTGACCCTGTGTAGAGGCGGTAGATGTGGCTGTGGTCTTTCATTTCCTTTCTGGACGAATCATCAGGAGGATGAATTTGTCGGTCTGGGAAATCACCTTCTTGCACTACTTAGCTGTGATGAGAGAGACTGTGGTAGTGGGAACTACCTCTGGTATCTGGTAGCGTTTTTTTCTCAAAGTAACAATGACACTACGAGGCCTAGACTCATACACAACATGGTGTTTCCACATATATGGTTTTCCTAAAATAACATCAAAAACTTCAAGTGGAGAAACGTCCCACATTACCTCATCTTTGAAGGGTTTGATGTCGTACGGTAGGCGACATTGCTGGCTAACGTAGATGTCTTGCCCTAGAGTGAGCCACCCAATGTTCTATGGTTGCAGATGCGGCAATGTTGGCAAGTTTAGTTGCTTGACGACCTCTACTAAAATCAGGTCTTCTAGCTTCCACTGTCAAAAATGAAATGCAATGGCTTCCCTTGTACCCACATCTGCGAGCGGAAGAGGTGCTCCCCTTCTTCTATCTCCTTTGGATCGTCGGGCTGGATCTTTGTGGTGGCAATGGTGACATTGGGTCCTGCTTCAATGATCTTCCTTCCATGATCTATCTTTGATTATGATTCATATCCTGGATCTGACTCGGGCGCTTTCATCTCGGTAAGCAGTGATTGTTTCGCACGACACTCATCAGTGTTGTGCATGGGACTCTTATGGAGCTCACACCATTTTCTAGTGTCTTTCTTTGTCTTCCAGTTACCCTTCTTCACCTGTGGCTAGGGATGATTTTAAGGATGGAAAATTATTTTAAAATGTAGAGACCTTGGCGAATCTTACTAATCCTTCATATGCCAACTAAAAATGTTTGGCGATATTTTTGTAAAAATATTCAAATTTCTAAGGATTTTATATAGTTTTTATAAAATTTTGGCGATTTTTAAGGTAAAATAATTTTATCCTATAGAATT
>SNQJ01S0014330.1:120597-130995 GCA_010110895.2 Picea sitchensis | reverse complement strand
CGATATTTTTGTAAAAATATTCAAATTTCTAAGGATTTTATATAGTTTTTATAAAATTTTGGCGATTTTTAAGGTAAAATAATTTTATCCTATAGAATTTGGGCGAATCATTTTTAAAATAGCGAATCTCATTTTTGGGAAAAGCATGGAAAATTAGCCCATGAGTGAAATTTAGCCCCTAAAATCATCCATGCCTATTGCTTAGGCTAGTTGTCCGAGGGTTGGATATCTTTTCTATGTACTTTGTTCTACGAACTAGGGTTTCCCTTACCCTGCTTCTGGTTTGTCGAACCGAACTCCCGCTTGTTCTTTTGCTTAAATTTTTGCTTGATTTTCACAGCATACCGATAGGCGGCACCCAACGACAAGATGTCCAGGAATTCCATCTCAATATGGATGCACCGATGTAGGCCACTACAATATTTCAGAACCAGGTGTCGCTCGAAGTCTTTGATGCCAAGCTTCATGCAAAGGGTATGGAAGTTGTTCATGTACTCGGTCACTACTTGTTCCCTTTCTTGTCGCAGAGTTGCCCATTTTGTGTATTGGTCATCATAGTTCCCCACAGGGAAGTATTGCTCCTTGAGGGCATCAACGAAGGATGGCCATGTGGGTTCTGTCCCAAACAGAGTGGGTTCATTACCCTCTTTTTCCTCTTTCTGTTCACAGAGGGTCTCTGTTGGAAACGTTATGGACCGAGAAGTAACCCTCGAGCTGATTCAACCATTTTTCTAGAGCATCTGCATTTATTTGACCTTCAAATAAGGGAATATAAAAATTAACTTGTACCTTGAAAGGGGTCGGTCCTCCAAACTGATTGTTGGTCGAGGTTCCTTTCGTGCGGTCGGCAACCATCGAAGAATTTGTGCAAAATTGTCCATCATCTCGTTCCGCTGTCGCGCGAGAGCCTCCTCAAGCAACATCTTGATAGGATCTCCTGCTCCATCATCTCATTTTTCCTCCACCATGGGTGGTTGTTTGCACTGGAGAGGGGTTTCTCTCTCGAGATGAACTAATTTGAGACCCAACTCCTTATATCCCGACCTCGTTAGTGACATGCGCAAAAAAATGACAAAAGAGAAGTCTACTCTGATACCACTGATCCGGATTTATGCAGGATCGAAATGTAAGAAGCAAATAACAGAGTATCCACAATAGTATTGCAGAGAACACAGTGATACAGTAAACACACACACTTCTATTAATTAATGAAATAGAGAAACTGTAAAACTGTTGAACAATACATAGCTAGAATGGTGGTAGCATATCCCTGATAAGAGATGTGGCGACAACGCTCATTTGTGACCAAGCTGATTACAAAAAGAGGCCGAAGGGCCTTATTTATTAAAAGCAGGAAGGTAGAAACCAAAAACCTAACCCTAGAAGATGAAACGCCAAAACTCAAGTGGGCCCTGTTTGGGTAAGTTAGTCCATCAACTTCCCAGAGTCATAACTATTGCATACGATCTTTGTTTGGGGCGCACGATAGCTCGTTGGAAAGATCTATTCGAGGCCTACAATGCTCGAGACAAAATAGCATCATAGGTTCTATTTTGCAAGAGAAACATACCCAAAAAAACATCATTTAGGGCCTCAAAATGGCCCCGAAAGTTCAAGACATGAAAAAACTGTTAAAAATAGTAAATTACCAGAAATGCCAGAAAACTTTTTTGAGCCAGATGGAAAAGTGGGCAGCCATCGATACCCATCTAGATCAATGCTCTCACTGGCTCTTCTACTCCCCAAACCCTCAAGTTAATCGGTTACATCAAGCATCAGAAGGTCATCATTCTGGTTGATAGTGGAAGCACCCATAATTTTATTCATCGCCGCATTGCCCAAGAAAATCATTGTTACATCCATGCTGTCAACAATTTCCAAATCATGATTGCCAATGGTGGTTCCATGAAATGTGGAGGGCGCTGTGAAAATTTGCATCTCCAAATCGGTGACTACCACCTAAAATACCATATGTTTGCTATCGACATGGGTGGTTGTGACATTGTGTTGGGTGCAGACTGGCTAAGAACTTTGGGTCCCATTCTCATGGATTTTAAGGCATTAACCATGCAATTCAACTAGGAAGGCCACCAATATAAATTCTAAGGCATCATTGTTGGTTCACCTAAGGTCAGTAGTTCCCATCGCATGGAAAAGCATCTCAAAAAAGGTCATTCTGGTGTCATTTCCCAACTCCATGCCATACAAGCAACAGAGACACCCCCAGTGCCGCATGACCTCCAAGCTCTCCTTTCTAAACATCAAATGGTATTTTCCACTTCCCAAGGATTCCCACCTTCCTGCAGTGTTCATGATCATTCCATTCCCCTTGTACCTGGAAACCTTCCTCCCAATATCCTTCCATATCGCCACCCCTTTTCACAAAAAAATGAAATTGAGAAAATGGTCCAAGAACTCCTTAATGCAGGTGTTATACACCCTAGTACGAGCCCTTACTCTTCTCCTATAGTCATGGTCCTAAAGAAAGAAGGTTTCTAGAGAATGTGTCATGACTTCCATGCCCTCAACAAACTGACCATTAAAGACAAATTTCCCATTCCTGTCATTGATGACCTCTTAGATGAATTGAATGGCGCCCAATTTTTTACTAAACTTGATCTTTGCCCAAGCTATCACTAGATACATATGAGAGAGGTAGACATTCCCAATATGACCTTTCGCACTCATGAGGGCCACTATGAGTTTTCGGTCATGCCCTTTGGCTTGTGTAATGCTCCCTCCACCTTCCAAAGCCTCATGAATCATGTCTTCCATCCCTTTCTCCGTCATTTTGTCTTAGTTTTCTTTGGTGATATCCTCACCTATAGAAAAACATGGACATACCATCTTACTCATGTAGATCATGTTCTCCATCTCCTCTCTCAACACAAAATTTTCTTGAAACGGTCTAAATGTGCTTTTGGTTCCTCAGAAGTAGAATACTTGGGTCATCTGGTTGGTAAGGATGGCATCAGGGTGGATCCGAAAAAGATTGAAGCTATGCAAGACTGGCCACACCCAAAGACTCTCAAAAGCTTGCATGGATTTCTGGGCTTAAAAGGGTATTATCGCAAGTTTGTTAAGAACTATGGAAAGATTGCAGCACCTCTCACTGATCTCCTCAAAAAGAACTCTTTCACTTGGACTCCAGCCGCTTCTCAAGCTTTTCAAACCTTGAAGACGACCATGTGCACCACTCCGGTTTTGGCCCTTCTTAATTTCACAAAGACCTTTGTGTTGGAATGTGATGCCTCAGGGAAAGGAATCGGTGTAGTCATTATGCAAGAGGGTCGACCTTTGGCCTTCACTAGCAAGTAGTTGTCTGAAAGGAATCTAGGCAAACCCATTTATGAAAAGGAAATGTTGTCTATTCTGCATGTTGTTGATCTGTGGTGCCCTTATCTCTTGGGGCAATGCTTCCAAATTAAGACCGACCATCAAAGCCTCAAGTACTTTATGGAACAACACATTTCCTCCCAGGAGCAACAAAAATGGGTGACTAAGCTCTTTGGTTATGATTATGAGATCATTTACAAGAAGGGAAAAGACAATGTAGTGGTGAATGCACTGTCCTGAAAATATGAAGAAGAAGGATCCCTTTTTTCTCTTTCCTTCATTGTACCCAATTGGCTCCAAGTTGTGCACCAGGAATGGCTTCAAGATCCCAAAAGTTCGCATCTGATCCAACAATTGTAGACCAAGGCTCCGGCTTCCCCAAGGTTCTCTTGGCTCCAAGATGAGCTTCAATACACAGGCCGTTTGTATTTAAGTAAACAATCAAAGCTTAAATCCATAGTACTTTCTGAGCTTCATGCTACACCCAAAGTGGGGCACTCACGGTTCACCAAAACATATGACAGGGTCAAACATTCTTTTTTCTGGGATGGTATGAAACAGGACATCCGTAATTTTGTCGTTGAATGTGAGGTCTGTCAACGTAACAAGGGAGAAATAGTCAAATCTTCGGGCACATGTAACACCTTGTTTCCCCCAAGTTTGTAAAAATAACTATACTGGCCAAGAACTGTGGCAAACTCAAAAATGTGAATGTGTGATGTGAATGGACCTTCTGAAATAGGTCGATGAATATGAATAATATTATGAATATGTATATATATATATATANCGACCATCAAAGCCTCAAGTACTTTATGGAACAACACATTTCCTCCCAGGAGCAACAAAAATGGGTGACTAAGCTCTTTGGTTATGATTATGAGATCATTTACAAGAAGGGAAAAGACAATGTAGTGGTGAATGCACTGTCCTGAAAATATGAAGAAGAAGGATCCCTTTTTTCTCTTTCCTTCATTGTACCCAATTGGCTCCAAGTTGTGCACCAGGAATGGCTTCAAGATCCCAAAAGTTCGCATCTGATCCAACAATTGTAGACCAAGGCTCCGGCTTCCCCAAGGTTCTCTTGGCTCCAAGATGAGCTTCAATACACAGGCCGTTTGTATTTAAGTAAACAATCAAAGCTTAAATCCATAGTACTTTCTGAGCTTCATGCTACACCCAAAGTGGGGCACTCACGGTTCACCAAAACATATGACAGGGTCAAACATTCTTTTTTCTGGGATGGTATGAAACAGGACATCCGTAATTTTGTCGTTGAATGTGAGGTCTGTCAACGTAACAAGGGAGAAATAGTCAAATCTTCGGGCACATGTAACACCTTGTTTCCCCCAAGTTTGTAAAAATAACTATACTGGCCAAGAACTGTGGCAAACTCAAAAATGTGAATGTGTGATGTGAATGGACCTTCTGAAATAGGTCGATGAATATGAATAATATTATGAATATGTATATATATATATATATATATTGCAAGACTGCTGAGAGGGGATGTGCTGAAAAAGAGACCACGATGGCTGGAGAAAGGCGGTGGAAGGCACCTAGAAAGGTGGCATTAACTTCCACCGAAACGAATACCGTATTTGGACTTCACTATCCCGGAGAACCAAGAGTGGCTCGCTGGCCTGAAATAAATTACTCGCAGGTTGGTAGGTAGATGGCTCCTAAGGAATTACTGAGGGATGGGGGAAGTGAACCGCCCATCTGTAGGAGCCTCGAGCCTGACCACCGCAAGGGAAATCGCGCCACACATAACCTCACAAGAGGGAAATGCGTGAGGAAGAAGCACGGAGGGGGGAAGACGCGAGGGGAGGAAGAGAACTCTAGAAAATACAGAGTGAGTGATAGCAGAGAAGGGGGAGAGTAACCCTCGTTCTCGATCACTGGAAAATAGAGACACAGTCTGACAGCATCGTGGTCTCATCTCGGGGGTGGCTAGTGGTAAATCCTATCAAAATCGTTGAGCCTATGGTTGGGAGGAAACGATAACCCCTCTCAGCAGTTGCATCACCTCTGGTGTTATTTCTGATAAGTGTTATTTGAAGTTAATGCCATAATCGCATGTTCAATTTTATGTGCTTGTAAATAGTTTTGAATAGAAGTGTTTACCTAACATTTGATTTGATAGAATGGATGCCTGTATATGCTTACATGCCATAGTTGTTTTCTGCACAAATGATTAAGTTTGGGACATGAGTTTGCTCCATCGAGAATCGCCTTATTTGCTTAGTTTATCGTAATATTATGGGATGACCCCTTGAGAGTACTCTTTTTCGAGAATTACCCCATAAAAATTGTAACCGTACTGAACCTTACCAGAGACTCAATTAAGATCAGGGATAATTGCCCGAGAACCATCTAAGGGTTCATGCAATCTGGGTCTGGAACCCTTATTCAAGAAATAGTAGCTTTCTAAGGTCTCGGGGTCATGGGAGCCTGAAGCTCCGAGAGTTTGAACTTTGTGATTCAAGCTCAGAAGGGATAGCAAGTTCAAATATAGAAATAAAATACCCTATCATTGGGTAAATGACAGTAGGAATCCTTTCAGGAATACCCCAAGCCTGTCAACACCGACGGATCTAGAGAAGGAGTGTAGGCGTTAACACCTTTCCCTTTCAACCTTTGCAAATAGCAATGGGATCTTGGACCGTGGATCCCAGGGACCCATCGGAGCTCTATAAGCCATCGATCTTAACCTTTACTTAGGTAGGAGAGTGAACTCAACTATGTCCTGAAAGTCCCGAAGACATCGGGACCATCCATGTTGGAGGAAAGGTGGTAGAGATCTGACCATTTCGCGTATCGAAGATTCATGAGTTTGGAGGTGGAATACTAGGCTCTTGGAGTCACAAAGTCCTGAGTCGTGAGATCGCGATGTGATCTGGGCCATTGATCAAAGAGGAAGGACAGTTGTGGGATCTGATATCTCGATGCATCATGTATCGGGGTTCTTGATTTTGGAGGTGGAAGACGAGGCTCTTGGAGTCACGAAGTCTCGAGTCCCGAGATCGCAATGTGATATAGGCCACTGATCAAAGAGGAAGGATAGTCATGGGATCCGATGTCTCAATACATTGCGTATCGGGGATTCGTGAGTTTGGAGGTGGAATACCAGGCTCTTCGAGTCACGAAGTCCCGAGTCGCGAGATCACGATGTGATCTGGGCCATTGATAAAAGAGGAAGGACAGTCGTGGGATCTGACATCTCGATACATTGCGTATCAGGGGTTTGTGAATTTGGAGGTGGAAGACCGAACCCTTGGAGTCGCAAAGTCCTGCATAGCGAGAAGTAGGAGAAACCATTGAGTCAGGACCTCCTCACCATATTGCATATCGAGGTCTCGAAGGTTGAAGGGAATCAGTTTTGACTGTAGAAGTCACGATCTTGTGAGTTGCGAGAGCTTGTGCAACACGTGGCACGTCCGCTTGGTGGGACCCACGTGGTTGACAGGAGGTGTGATGATAAGATTCCCAAAGAGAGGGAGAAGTGGTGATAGGTGGTGGAAACATGTCATTTGAAATGGGATTCAACATCCTGTTGACTTCTCGTACTTCAGGTTCTTGTAAGAAAGGAGCACAAAGGCCCAACAACTTAAGTCGCGAAGTTGCGAGTTCCGAGAATCCCGAAAGGAGTCAAACCTTCTCTGACTTTCGCGTCTCGGGGTGTTGTAAAAGAAGGGCCCAGAGGTTCAACCTTTCAACTCACAAACTTGCAAGTTGCGAGAAAGGCTAGTAGTTAGCACTAGCCAGTGGTCATGCATGGAGAGTGCTAATAAGGAGGGGCCATACCATATCAGAATCTCGGGTATCAACGATTGGTGAAGAAAATTCGAGGATCTTTGACTCATGACTCACAAGTTGTGAAAGGTGCTTGCATTTAGGCACGTATGTGGTCCTATCGAGATAGGGACTAAAGAAAGGGAGCTAGTGCTTTGTCGTTAAGCGGCAAGTAGATATGGACGGCCAGAATCTGCGCACCCAGATCTATGGCCAAGTTTTCATTCTGGAGCCCCCTCACCATTCTACCTTTAAGATTGGACTCACTTGTATCACTGAGTCACGAAACAAGAAAAGGTGTCTGGTTTGTTTGGCCTGTGGTCATAACCCACGATCATAGGGAGGTGAATAGGGAAGAACTATCCTACGCTAGGCCCCCGTAGGACTTCGGGGATTCTGTCCCTTGAGGAAAAGAGAAAATTTTATTATGTCGTAGTGGGTGTGTTACAAATTGGTATCAGAGCATGGTTACAACACTTGGCCTGCTTGGGGTCGTGAACGAGTTGTGCAGAAGCTCCGTTCGGAACACTCTTAAAAAGAGTAATCCCCTGTCTAACCTTCCTAATAAAAAGATGAAGTTAAGAATGAAAAATCCCTATTGTGTGTGTGTACATGTGAAAATATGAATTATGTATTGGTTATAAATAAATATAAATATTGACTAACAACCAACGTTTTTCCTTTTGTACACAAGCGGAAGATCAACCACAGGAAATTATCAATGCATAGTATGGTGACTCACCAAGAAGTGGGAGAAGGCTCCCACAATAGAGACGAAGAGTCTGATGAAAGGAGGGTAACAGGGACCCCTCCAGATCTAGTCGAGACTGTGAGGAGTCTCATGGTTGAATTACAAAGCTGTAAGGCTGACAATGAAAGGATGATGAAAGAACAAGAAAAGAAAACAAAAATTAATGCAGTTTTACTGTAGAGTTTATCCAATCTACAAAGACAAATGTAGCATGAACTTGAAACTTAGAAACATGGTTGTATCAGTGGCCACACTGAGAGGAGCACCTCGGAAAAGGTCCATGCCAGAGGTAAAGGACAAGCGTCAGATAATTCCTCTGAGAAGGAAGCTGGCGATTCAGAGGGCTCTTCTAGAAGCAGAACCAGTTCCTATCCCAGAAGAAAATAGAAGAAGGAAAAGTCTTCCAAAGGTCGAAAATTCGAACAATTCAGAAAGGCCAAACCACCCTCCTTTGACGGTGAAATATAGAAGGGAGAGGAAGCAAAGGCTTGGCTACTTGTACTAAAGAAGTATTTCAGAGTCCATGAATTTTCAGAAAATATGAAGGCCCGAGTGGCCACCTTCAACTTGAACAGAAAGGATTCCATTTGGTGGGAAGACCTTAAGAATATGAAAGGGGTTCACAAAGAGGACCTGTCTTGGGAACGGTTTGAGAAATACTTCTGGAAGAAGTATATGTCGGAAAAATATTTCGACGAAAAGACTAAAGAGTTTTATGAACTCAAACTGGGACAACTTACTTTAGAAGAATATGTCAACAAATTTCTTGATTTGTTGAGGTATATACCCTATATCAAGGCGGAAAAGGCAAAGGTGCAACACTTCATCAGTGGACTACCTAAGGACTATCAGAATAGAATTGAATTTGATGAGCCAAAGACTGTAGAAGATACTATTTGAAAGGAAACCTATTGTCATGAACAGTTTGGGCATCGAGCAGAACCTCGCAAAGGATGGAAACAAAAGAATATTTCAAGATTTCAGAAAAGGGGAATTAAATCCCTAGGATTTAAGAACTACAAGAAGAACCCAAGAATGAACTTTCCTACTCGGAGTATGCACCAGCAGAATTTTCCCTCCTTGAGCAGAAACAAAACTTCTGGACCAATAACAGTGAAGACTGATAACCTGTGAAATGATGGGGTTGCGGAGAAGAACATCTCCTGAGAGACTGTCCAGACCGACAATAGAATAGTCGGAGAATTTATAACATACAGGAAGCTACTGCCGTCAATGATGTGGCTAGGAGTGTGCCACAAATTTATGCAGCCTTGGATAATAACCAAGCCGACCACCAAGCTTTAGTAGTGGAAATAGAAGGTATGATTTCCAACCATCTAGTGTCTATTTTAATTGACCCTAGTTCAAATTTGAGTTATATAGCCCCTAAAGTTGTTGATAAGTGTAAACTACATCCACAAAAACATACCAAGCCATGGTTGGTACAGTTAGCCACTGGCACTAGAAGAAGTGTAGTAGAGGTTATACCAGCCTGCCAATTGATGTTGGGTAGATTTCCCACCCAAACAACCCTTAACTTATTACTCCTGGGATCGTATGATCTGTTGATTGGTATGGACTGGCTAGCTGCCCATAAAGCCAGATTGGATTGTTACCATAAAACCTTAGAATCTGTAAGTAAAGAAGGGAAAAAGATAACCCTTCAAGGGATCCGAAAACCTGTCTCGGTGAGACAAATATCACCTCTGCAAATGAGGAAGTATTGCCAAAAGGGATGTCCCTTATATGAAATACAGGTGTTGAAAACAATCGAAGATGAGAAACCAAGCCCTGATGATCACCCTATCCTAAGAGAATACAAAGATGTATTTCCAGAAGAGGTACCGGGTCTACCCCCGAAAAGGGACATAGACTTCTCGATAGAACTTTCACCAGGAGAGTTGACAGTGTCTGGGACACCCTACCGGATGAGCACACCTGAGTTAGTTGAACTCAAGTTGCAATTAAAAGAAATGATGGATAAGGGCTATATTCGGCCCAGCGTGTCTCCATGGGGAGCACCAGTCCTGTTTGTGAAAAAGAAGGACAGTACTCTTAGACTGTGTATAGATTATAGATAGCTCAATAAGGTAACCATAAAGAACAAGTACCCCTTACCCAGGATCGACAACTTGTTCGATCAATTGGGGCGTGCATCTATTTTCTCAAAGATTGATTTGAGGTCGAGATACCATCAAATCCGAATCAAGGGTGAAGACATCCATAAAAATTCCTTCCGAATGAGGTATGGTCATTATGAGTTTGTGGTGGTGCCATTTGGGTTGACCAATGCCCCTGCCACTTTTATGTGCCTGATGAACAATGTACTCAGCAAATTCCTAGACAAATTTGTACTTGTTTTTATTGACGATATATTAATTTACTCCAAGAAAAGAAAAGAGCATGAAGAGCATCTTAGACTTGTGCTGCAAGTGCTAAGAGAACATCAGCTCTATGCCAAATTCAGCAAATGTGAATTCTTCCAGAAGCAAATACATTACTTAGGCCATGTTCTC
>SNQJ01S0014330.1:95141-116373 GCA_010110895.2 Picea sitchensis | reverse complement strand
CATTTCTGCGCTCTTCAACACCCATTTACTGCATCCACGGTGACTCAACTTTTCATGGACCATGTCTTCAAGCTTCATGGCATGCCACACTCTTTTGTTTTTTATCGTGACCCAACTTTCATAAGCAATTTTTGGCAAGAACTATTTAAGCTACAGGGCACCCAATTGCATCTCAGCACCGCTTATCATCCCCAGACTGATGGTCAAGCAGAAGTTGTCAACAAGTGTTTGGAAACATACCTGAGGTGTTTTGCCTCTGAAAAACAACATCAGTGGGCTCAATGGCTACCCCTTGCCGAATGGTGGTACAACACTTCTTACCATACAACTACTCGCATGACTCCTTTTGAAGTGGTATATGGATAAAAGCCACCTTCAGTTCTCTCATACTTACTGGGTACCTCGAAGGTCTAGGCGGTTGACCAAACACTTACAGTTCGAGAGGATATACTTCATACCCTTAAAGAGAACTTGGTCATGGCACAAAATCGCATGAGGCAACAAGAAGATCAAGGTCGCTCTGAACGTCAATTTGCAAAAGTGGATTAGGTGTTTCTGTGACTGCAACCATACACGCAAACTTCCCTCAAGGCTGAGCATTGTCAGAAGCTAGCGCCCAAATTTTATGGTCCTTATACAGTTCTCAAGCGTGTGGGAGAAGTCGCATATCAGTTAGCTCTGCCCAGTCAGTCGAAGCTACATCCTGTTTTTCATGTTTCATGCTTAAAGAAGGTGATTGGAACTAGGTGCCAAATTCAAACCAACCTTCCAGAGTTAGCTGAAGAAGGATCCATTTGGCTACAGCCAGAAGTATTTTTGGACCAGTATGAGCATTGTCTGCATCAAAGAACCATCAAGGAAGTGCTAGTCCAGTGGAAAGATATGACTCCAACAGATGCCACTTGGGAACCAACTACCATTCTGCAGCAGTTTCAACATCTCAAACCTTGAGGACAAGGCTGTTTTTAAGGGGGCGGACATGTTAGGGTCCTAACCCGCACAAAGGTAGATCAATATATTTGGATGTAATAAAGGTCAATATTAATAAGGCCTTTCAATAAAATAGAATAAGGCGGCTGTAAGAAGACCTAATAGAAGCTTCCGCTTCTAGAAGGATCTTCTACTAGATGCTTCTCTTGATAGACATATTTAGTATAAATAAGGGTCGAGGGTATGAAAACCCTAGCTTAGAGATTATTGTAACATAGCGCTGCTCGATTGGAGGTTGCCCCCTCGAAGAGGCCCGTGAACATTGCTTTCTGAATCAAAGTGTTATTTTTGGTGTTGTTCTTATTTCATCTATGTGTTATTATGGAGATTATGCTCGTTATATTACTATTATTTTTCCATTTCTAGCATTTTATTTATGTTCTGCATATTTATTATATCTGGTATCTTGCAACATCACATAATGAAATGGGTGTAAAGTCCTTGAAATATTCAAGAGGATCTCTTTTAGGAATCATGGATAAAAAAGTGGAATTGATGGCTCCCAACACCTTTTCAGATTTCCAAGATTCTTTAAGAACTAGATTAACTCCACTCTCATCGAATCAAAGAAACCAAAAGTAGAATTTTATCCCACTCATTTAGCCCAAGGCTCTTATCCTTATGAAATGATTCCATCGTAGACTCTAATTGCTCCTTAGTTATTCAACCAATAACTTCTAATTTTGATTTTGATCAAGAAATTTAGGTAAATAAGTAGACATATTCAGTTTTTTGCAATATTAGTTCTTTGAGGTTACTTGTAGAGTTTTTGGGTGCAATTCATGCCAACCTTTGCAATATCCTTAAAATTTCTAACCTGATTTATATCCCCGTTTTTTATATTCCAGATTTTGTTTTACATTATTCCATATTGTTTTTGTTGTCTTACTCATCCTTGAAAAATTATGAAAAAATGTATTATTTTTATCATGTTTAGCAAACCAATCCGATCTACTCTTTTTCATTCATTTAGATTTCTCCCAATCCATTAATTCTATTTTTCATATTTTATAGATTCTTGAGAGAATTTAGTTCTTCCTTGGAGAAGGTGCTAGTTGCATTGTTCATGTAACGTAATATATTGTTATTTTCATCTTCCACACGCATGTGAGTTTCCTTTGAGAGTGACATCTATATTTTCTCTTGGCATATTCAATGGTCGCCTTCTTGACCCTCTTTACTCACTAAAATGAAACATATTTGAATCTTTATGGTTCTCATCAATATGCCTTTATTATGTTTTGACCATCTCAATATGCTTCATTGCACATATAAAATAAGGGAAATAGTTGCAAAGCATCTAGTCCCTACCTAGTTTAATGAGGGAGTTGGGACGTTGATACAACTCTGAATCCCAAAGAAAATATTTGCATAGCACCATCATTTTATATGTGTTTCCCTCAACTCTGAATCCTTTTTGGTTCGTCGATGCAAGTTTAACTTTCAGAACATGTTTCTCTTTGTTTTGTTAAGTGAACCCTCTTATACATATAAGTATATTGGGTTCCATTTGAATTGTACTAGATATTTGTTTTCAGTGGTTCTATTTAATTGTACTCTATATTTGTTTTCAGTGTTTTATTTTAGTTTTATTGAGGATTAGTAGACATCATGTCAGGATTATATAATCAAGTCCGAGTTCCTTTCTACCAAATGGTTTATACAGTTTGCAAATTTAGTGCTAGAGTAGAAGCTTATTGTAATGAATGTTATGAGAAATGTACAATGTATATCCATGCATAGAGGACACCTGCCTCTACAATGAGGATTTCTGCTAATAAGCTCTACACCACTCAATTAATCTCAAAGTGCCTTGATTAATTCCACCAATTCCAAAGTCGCTTACACTATGTGGACTTGCTCTAAAAAATAAATTTAATATCATTATTCACAAAACTTTGAAAATAGTTTAAAGAAATAGACACAAAACTATGGAAATAGTTTGAAAAAATTGAAAAAATGGACTAATTAATAAGAAAACTATAGTTTGAAAAAATGGACTAACTAGTGTGAAAGCTAGAGCTGTTGGCAAGCGAGGGACTAATAAATACTTTAGCTTAGAAATTAATAAGATTGCTCATAAATTAATCTTAATCATCACATATCCAAAACTACATTCCTTTTTGGAAAAAGTACCTTCATACAACAATGATGAGATGCACATGTTTTTATTATCCAAATAAATATGTGCATGCAAATTTATTGTAAAAAGAAATATCTAGTGTATGCGGTTTCTTCTTAAATATGTAATAAGTTAAATTAATATTTAATTTAACTTGAGATTGACATTACGAAATTATATCTTTCTTGAAATTTGGGAGTGGAGAAGGGAATATATTTCTCACATCATCCTTCTTAGGTTTCATGTATTAGCTTTAGATATTTACTCTCACCAATACCACAGATGTACCTTCTCCTTCGTTTGACAGTTGGCCTGAGGCCACATCTAAGTATTTTGTTCAAGATATCCTGGGCATCTACTGTAGCCTTCAAATATTATCCCAAATGGCTGGTCGTAGTTTCTCTTAAATGGATCATAACCATATTTAATTTATTAAATCCACTGGTGTTTGATACATGAAACACTCTAAAATCGTCGAGACGATCATGACAGAGGGAAGCATCACCGAGAGATGGAGATTACTATAGGGGAGCTACAAGTGGCAGGGAGTAACAGACCCTCTCAACTCCGATGTTCGTAAAAGAATTCTCATTTACGGAGGCCATTCTCAGGAAACCTATGATAGGTTCATCAACGACCACCGCTCCAAATACGCAGGATATGGCGGCCCTCATTTATTCGACGACCTCGGCTTAA
The DNA here is from genome assembly GCA_010110895.2 of Picea sitchensis. Taxonomy (NCBI): domain Eukaryota; kingdom Viridiplantae; phylum Streptophyta; class Pinopsida; order Pinales; family Pinaceae; genus Picea; species Picea sitchensis. The sequence continues at coordinate 112,565 of SNQJ01S0014330.1, read as the reverse complement.
CAAAGTGGTTTATAGAGTGGGCATACAACCTCTCTAAATTCATCTACGCCACCTCCACCATAGATCTACCAGAAGACGTTATTATGACATCCCTCTCCCGTGAGGCATGGAGTCGTGATTTCAATTGGATGGGCTACTTTTCCCACGTGACCGACATCGGGAAAACCCAATACGAGCGGTGCGACATCACGATCGCATGGAGAGGAACCCTCCAGAGTCTCGCGTGGGTTAACAACTTCGACCCTGGCCAGGCCTCTCTCTCCACTCGCCTCCCCGAGAAAACCGGGCTAGACCAAGAGACCGACAAGGTGGTCAGATACTATACAAGAATGCAAAGAAGCTGGTTCAATATCTACACCTCTGAAGACTTCCACTCTCCCTTCAACAAAAGCAGTGCCAGAGAACAAGTCCTGCGAGAGTTGAAGCGACTCCTGGAAAAATACATGGACGAGGAGGAAATCAACATCACCACCACCAGCCACAGCCTCAGCGCCACCCTTTATACACTATGCGCCTTCAACATCATCATCAACAACCTCAATAAACCATCTGACAGAGCCCTACTGATTTTTGTGACCTCCATAGTCTTTTCCAGCCGCCATGTGGGAAACAATGCATTCAAGAAAGTGGTTAACAAGCTCCCCGACCTCGGATTCTTGCGTGTCACTAATAAATATAGTTGCATCCATTCCTAGGCTAAATAGATGTTAGTGTCAAGGTATGAGTTGATACCATTAAGCCACCGTACCTGAAGAATCCCGGGGACGCCTCCCGCTCGAACAACATGGAAGTGTATCTGCATGCGGTGGTCGACACGCAAGGGAAAAAGAAGCGTTTAAGCATGAAGTGGATCGATATATTTCCCTTGTCTATGGATTGGTTGAAGGATCAATATTTGTTTTTTGTTTCTTGGTGGGTTGAGAAGAATAAGGGGATGGTGCAAGGAAACAATGGGCAATGGCTCGATCTTTCAGAATCTGATCACCACTCAGTCTCTTTTTTCAATAAGGAAAAGAATTATATTAGAAACTGTAAAAAGGATAAGATCTATCAGATCACTTGATATTGTAGTACAGTCTCTAATCTATCATAATTTTTTGTTTGTCTTTCAGTAATCGTTAGATAGTATATACCATCTTTCTCAAGGAATAGTGCTACTTTTGAAAGCTGATCAACTTCCTTGTTATATCCTCTGTATATATGATGTGCTTTAAGTTGTATAAATCTCTTGCTAAGCTCTTTAATCTTTGTCATCCAGGGCTGTAAGTAGATCACCTGAAGATTATTTTCGACTGTAAGTAGATCACCTGAAAATTATTTTCATTAGTAAACCAGTCTATAATGACCTTTGAATCACTTACCAGTTGCAACCTTGTTACCTTTAATAGCAAGCAAAAAATAAAATACACCACAACTCTAAAATTTCAGCCTTGGTATTAATACCACTACCACAATTCATCTTTGATTATGTAAGTTCCCAACACTAAGAAACCCACAGCCAAATCTCAGTTTAAGAGGCCTATCTTATTAAGAAAGATAATACAAAATATCTTCCTATTAAGAGGCCTATCTTCAAATATAGAAAGATTCCTATGTTTCCAAATTTCCCAATAAATAAAACAAGGAATTTCTATCTTATTCTCCTTCATCCTTGTCCAGTTTTGAAAGCATTCAACACACTGCCCTCCTTCCCAAACACTCTCTATTTTTAAATCCTTATGAATTGTATACCAAATATCTTTGCTAAAGTTACAATCCACAAAAAGACACACAATTTCCTCACTTTTCCCACAAAGAACACATATGCTAGGCCCAATAAAACCTCTTTTGACTAAATTTTCCCATGTAAGAATTCTCTATTCTAACAGTAGCCACATAAAAAAGTTTAAATTTTAAGGGTAACTACCAATTCTAGGGATCAATATATAGAAAGAAGGTTCATCCACTACATCCTCTAGGATTTTTTTGCAATTACCTGGCCTCCTTTAGTGTCCCATGATCACGGTAAGAAATCTTTGTCATTAGTCATATCAAACCATGAACTAACTAAACCCTTTACATAGTTATTCCATTCCTCTTTTAGTTCTCCTTCCAAGCCTAAATCCTCTGCGTTTACCCACCCTGTGTGTCTTGTACTTTCCAAATCCAAAGTCCCAGCTTGTGCAATAAATTATAATCCTTGAGCCTTCAATAAGAAAATAAGGTTCCTTGATAATTGAAAATATGTATAAGACCCTACCAAGGAGTCAACTCATATTTTGATATCCCTCCCATTTCCAGGCTTCCGGAACAGCCAGACAATTATAATAGATAAAGACGAGGTGAGTGCTCTCCAAATATTAGAAACCCTGGACCACTTTCTACTTCCTTCCCTGAGCCACTCAACCCCTGATTTCTTCCTAAGATATTTTCTGAGTATTACCTCATGCCAAAGACCAGGTACCATAAGACACCTCCATAAGATTTTTGTTTCTAAGGCTTTTCCAAAAGCATAGATATTTTTATACCCCACCCACCCAACTTTTTAGTTTTTGTAATATTTTCCCAACTTATCAATTGTATCCCTTCTTTTATCTTTTTTCCAGTCCTCATAAAGATAAACATCCACCTTCTGATAATATTTAGTATACTTTTTGGAATTTTTGCCAATGAAAGGCAATATACAGGAATACTTTCAAGTACTTCTTTAACAAGAGTAACCCTTCCCCCTAAGATTAACCATCTAGTTTGCAATCCTTTTTTCAAACTTTCTCGCCAGCCAATTCCAGTCATCCCTTTTATAACAGTTAGGTTTTAAAAGAAACCCAAGGTACTTAAACCCAACATCTACTGAATTTACTTCAAAGGGAAGAATCTCCTTCAACAAAGCTAAATCCTTTGATGTCCATCCAGCTTCTAGAAACAAGGATTTCTAAGGGCTGAAAGCCATACAAGTTGCTTTACTGAATAGTTCCAAAATCTCATTAAACATCTCCCACTCAACAAAATTTCCATTTCCAAACAAAATAATATCATCAACAAACCTCATATTTGTAATGTATATCCCCCTTGCCACTTGTATACCTTCTATTTTCTTATCCCTTACCTGCTCATTTACGGATCTTCTTAATCCTTCAACAACTAGAAGAAAAAGAAAGGGAGATAAGGGACACCCTTGCCTTAATCCCCTTGAAATTTTAAAGAAATTGGTAGGCTTACCATTGATTAACACACCATAGTTTGTAGAAGTCACACACCCCATGATCCAGTCAGTGGATTCTAAGCTCAATCCCACCTGTAGTGTAACACCCTATTTCCCCCAATTTGTAATTAATCATAAAATAGGAATTACCATGCTAATGCATGAGGAAAATGTAAATGTATTATTGTTTGAGTTGTCAATAACTAACTGTGGGGGTGAAGCCTTGAAAGTACTGGCCATGATATCACTAGGGGAGAGAAATCAGTTAATGAGGCAAGGACTGGTGATTGAACTACCAACCACCCCCATGAATGGGAGCATGGTATAGCTGCAGGAAGTCATCCTAAAGTACCACAAGGTCTGATAGACCAGGCGGACCCGAGCTTCCTTCTGACAGAAGGAAGGTGACATTTATACACACGGAGGCAACAAGAGGGGGGGACACCAGACGATGGTGGAATCTCCCAGGAGAGAGGCACAAAGCTCTCCAGCGAATAACGAATAGAAGGCCGCGAGCTTGATGCTGAAGGGCATTTGAGAAACCTTGCCGAGGCCACAACCGAGTGAGAAAGCTCCAAGTTGCAGAAAATAGGACCCGAACAGAAGCCGAAATAGAGAGAGAGAACCCTCGAGAACTATGAGAATTCCCTGGTGATATCATGGCTTGGCACGGGGGTGGCCAGAGTGCTAATAATGAATGCCTCTGAGCCTATGGTTGGGTGGAAGGACGAGCACCCACAGTCAGTTGGTTGGCGGCAACCTGTAATGGATAAGTAATTTCCTACCCTGTGTAATTTAGTTGTAACTGTGTATGAATTGGTTATATTGTGCATTCTTTCAGGAATGTGAATGAATGCTTAATGGATATACTGTATCCATTTTATCTTTGCTTGGTTGTATAATTAGGAAAGTAAGGAATTATATGGGTCGGACATGACCTGTTCTCATAAATTCTTGAGTTCTGTAGCATCTTACGCTAGAGCCATGAACCGTGAGCTCATCGACCTCAGGTGTAGTTGTATGTACGATGGTTTACTCATATAGTCAATCTGAGCCCCTTGGAGGACGGAGTTTGTTAAGCTCATGAGAGGTAGTGTCGATATGCATAGGCTCTCTACGATCAAATAGAACCCCAAAACCCCTTGATGAAGGAGCACAGTAGTTGTGTTGAAGACTCTTCTAAGAGTCAAATCTAGGAGAAAGAGTGCAAAGTTCTCAATTCCTTCATAGCTGACAAAGCTCAAGAAGGATAGTGAGTTGCAAATACTGAAAGAAAGTACCCTTACGTTTGCTAGATGAATGGACGAGATCCTTTCGGAGTATCTAAGGTCTGTCACGACTGCTAGATTGGAGGAAGGAACGTAGGCATTAATGCCTCGACCCCTTTTAACCTTCGCAAGTAGTGAAGGAATTGGGACCATAGATCCCAAGATCCATGGGAGTTACCTGGACCATCCATTTGTAGAGGACACGTGGCTTACGGTCAACGTTTCGGCACCTGGGAAACCCAAGGACAAGACCCCATGTCTTCGCAAGTCACGAAATCCCAGTATGTGAAATCCTGAAGCGGTGTAGTGTGAATTGATTGAGGCGTTTCGGCACCTGGGAAACCCAAGGGCAAGACCCCTTGTCTTCGCAAGTCACAAAATCCTGATATGTGAAATCTCAAAGCGGTGTAGTGTGAATTGATTTCGGCATTTTGGCACCCGAGAAACCCAAGGGTATGAACTCTCATCTTCGTAAGTTGCGAAATCTCGGTACATGAAATCCTGGTATGTGAAACTCCGAGTTGGCTGAGTGTGAATAAGAATTCAAGGTTTGAAGAGGGAAGGGGATGACGGTTCGTTGTTCTCTTGAGTCCCGAAAGCCAAAATCTTGGGCGGACAGGTGGCACATCCCAGATGTAGGAGCCACGTGGATGACAAGTGGTACATCCCAGAACAAGGGTCACGTGGAGGTGACAGGTGGCATGTTCTCATCATAGGGAAGGAGTCAACACCCATTGACTTATATCGCATTTCGAGGTTCAACATTCCAAAAGGTAAGGAACACTTGCAACGGGAATTGTGAAGTCGCAAAACCCAAAAGAGATAGGTGCTGAGACTTGCATCCTAACCGGAGGTCACATGACTCCCAGACAAAGGTGGAGCCAAATACCTTAGCCCATTTCGGATTTTGGGATTTGAAGAGTCGAAAAACTAGACTCTCTTGCATTACAAACTCCCAGTTACCGAAATCCCAATACGTCCAAGACCGTCGGATCAGGGGGAGACTCACAACCATCGATCTCCTCGAAGGTAAGATTTTGAGTTTTTTCAAGGTTTGCAGAGTCGAAAGACTTGACTCGCTTGTATTGTGAAGTCTCGAAATGCAAAAAGGCACTTAATTGGTTTGGCCTGTGGTCATAACCAACGATCACATGGAGGTGGACAAGGGAAGGACTAGCCTGCACTAGACCCTCGTAGGACCTCGGGGATTCTGTCCCTCGAGAAGAGGCGAAAAACTTATTATGCCATAGTGGGTGTGTGACAAATTGGTATTAGATCATGGTTACAATACTTGGCCTGGTTGGGCTCACGTACGAGCCGCGTAAAGAAATATTGTTATCTGCATTTTCTCTTTAAGAAGAAGGACCGCATAATGAAACTGTAAATTGGGAATTTCTTTAACCCCTCTGTTAAGATGGTAACTACTCTTATAGGTGTAGGAATGCACTGATCAGTATTACTGATAAGCCCTGAGTGTGAATAACAGAGGTGGAATAAATTGTGCTATGAAGTTGCACGAGCCAGACAAGGGACAGGAACTGAGTTGTTCTGTTATAGTGTGACGATGGCTACCTACTAAAGAAGGTAGAGTCTTGCAATTGAGATGATTGGTTAGGTACGAATTAAGATCCAAATGAGGAACTCCTTCATGATTTGGGAAATCTGGTAAGTGATGGTAGGGTCCTTAGAAATTTATAAATTACTGCATTATTAAAAGACTAAACCCTAAGCATATAACTCCTCACGGTTGAGAGGATTGATGAAAATATGTAGGGTCAAATTACCTGACCTATAATGGTTAGGATCGATAACAAGGATAATCTGTTTAAACACGATTAAGAGGAGTCCTTTGGGACTATTGCTAATTCCCAAGAGTGACCCTTGTTGGTTGTTCCCATAAAGAGAGGGTAACATTTGTATGAGTTATGACTATGAGATTAGTCCTGTAAGTAACTTAAAAAGCTCAGAAGAGATAGCGGGAAATTTCGTATCCCAAGTGTGCATATAGAGCACAGGGGGTGCATATAGAAACAAGCTTGTGTTAAAGTTTGAAAGCTCCATAGGTTGAACACAGAGGATGATTCCAAAAGAGTTGATGTCAAGTTCATGGCTGGAAGTTATTGAAAATCCGAAGGGACGGTGGAATTCTCGGAGGAAGGAATACCGAAATTCTGTGAATCATTAGATCTAGTAGATCAGCGGAAAAGATAAGGATGATAACCTCTCATCACTTACAAGCTCAGGAGGAATAGTATCTGATAGATTGGAATCAATGAGGGCTATTGATCTAGAGCTTTGAGGTTTCGTCTATTGGGAAAATAGAAGCATAGACTTTCCAAAGTTGCGCTAGGTAAATCACCGATTCAATCAAGGCCATTGGTTAGCAGATGACCTGAACCGTAGATCCAGTGTAATTGGATCTTCGGGAGTCGGAGGTTTATAAGTCAACGAGCAGAGTTTTGAGGACTCACATGTCACAAAATCTTGACATCCAGCCTGAGCCATTGGATCGAGACAGGTGGTGGATCATTGATTAGATGCATACACGTTTCGGGGATTCAAAATTGAGAGTTAAGGGGTGAAGACTCTGCCATAATCTCAAAAGGTGGAAATCCAGGATTTGATCAGGACCATTGATTGCCAGAGAGATATGGACCATGGGATCCAGGTTGCCAGACCCTTGTGGATCAGAAGTTTTGGGAAACAGTGGGGCGTTGTCTGTGGATTCATTGAAACGCGGGATCCTAACACGTGTCTGGGAGTTAACCCCAATTTCTGAGCAAAGGGTCATGTGAATAAAAGAGCTGAAAAAACCCTAGCTTTGGTCTTTCGGGTTTTTGGATTTCAAGGATCGAGGAACCAAAGTTCCTTGCAACATGAATCCCGAAATCGCGAAATGCAAAGCGCCTTTTTTTTGGATCATGGTCACCATCGGTGGTCGCATGAGGAGAAGGCGTGAGCTAGTATGAATGATATTAAATGTGCAAATAATGCACATGTATGATGTAAGAGTAGAAGTATACTAGAGGCCCAATATGATTGCCCCGATGAGTGAAATATAAAGCAAGTATTGCTCTTGTCCAAATTAAATGAATACTATGGAGGCATAGCTGACTCCATTTTGGGGAGTCATGAAATTTTTGTTCCAAATAATAGCCCGAGGGGAATATATTCCATTTCCTCAGGAAGTACCATTAAAATCAGATGAAAGGGTAAATGAGCAAAGATTCTCTCTTGTCATAATAAGAGACAAATGATTACGCCTTTGAGAATCACATGAGAAGGATTGTGAATGAATCCGAATTGAATGATCTTAACAGTAAAGATGCATGTGGGCTATAAAATATACCTATGGCAACTGCACACAGGCTTACGACTATGAGTATAGCTAAGTACATCGTGGATGTAAGTTAGCGAAAACCTAAAACATGTGTTGATGCATAATCTGGAATACATACCAGAAAGGTATGTCTATGTCCCTTAAAGAATGCTTATTAACAAGCTGAAGCTAATTCGAGCTTGAGGCCATCACAGATAGTGATGGATATGCAACAAGGAAGTTGCATGCCGAAGGAGTTCCCAGTGGAGGAACTGTGTAAGGACTTTGTCAGAAGGACAGATTCACAACCCTAATAATTGTTGAAGGTTGAACAATGGGCTACAAGGCTTGTCCATATATATATAAGAATCCTGGATTACATTTTGAAAGAATCATGTAATTAATAGAAGACTAACAACCGAATATTGACCATTCTGGTAACTGAATGGAAGTGTATAGGATGCACGTGTTCATGATTCATTATCCCAAAAAGGGTTAGGGTGAGGCCTAACCAAGGCTGCTCAGAAAAAAGAGTAGTTGTGGAAACCAGTATAGTTGGTAAGAGGCAAGTAAATCCCCTGAGTATGATTAAAAGAATAAACATGTACGTTTAACTGATAAGGCTTAGTTGAAGATGTGATTAAGGAAAGGCAACGAGACCTTAACTGATAAGGCTTAGTTGAAGATGTGATTAAGGAAAGGCAGGGAGACCTTATAGATAACTCGACTGGGCTGAAAAGCCCCAGGCGATGTAGAAAGAATTCGAATAAGGGGATAGCCCTCAATCCTTTCCTTGCTGTACATTATGTTTTCTATGGGATGAGAAATCTAGTACATTGATGAACGAAAATGTTTTGACACCATAGTAATGATGGTCGTAATGCTGTGAAAATGATTGAGAACTTTTGTGTTGCACTCATGAAAACATTAAGGACAGTGTGATGAAGTACATACATATATGTTGAGACATGTATGAAAATATATTTTATTAATTTAATGCTATGGTAATTGCATTTTAATTTACATGACGACTAATGTGCTTATGGTGTATGTCATGTGTAGAAAGAAATAAGATTGGAACTATCAAAAAAGACAGTTGCCAATAATGAGCAACCTCAATCAATGGATGACTATGAGAAGGTTCTTATGGAACGATTATTGAAGGGACTTTAAAAGTACCCATGGAGCACCATTGATGGGATAATATCATAGAGAGACTGCTAGTAGCCAAGAATTGGTATAAATATATTCGTGCCTATGTGGCACAAGGTATGAAGGGATTTGGTAGGAACCCCTTCTGAAATATTTTATTGTCTTAGTGTTATGCATGAATTTTGTAAGGCAGTGGTATGCCTTGGATACCCAAGTAAGGTATGACTCAGGAAGGAGAACCTGAATGATGGAGGTATGAACCTCTGGTAGTAAACATTGTTTGTAACCCTTGGAAGAATTCATGAACTAATATGTTGTGAATGCATGGACAATCAAGGAATGCGTAAAGGAATTCATGTAAAACTTTTGAGTTCATGTGTACTGATTTGGGATCGTGATCGACCTATAGCAGGAAGTATGGTCCTGCTATAAGAATGAAAGAAAAATGAATAAACCATATGAGGAAAAGGTTGGTTAAATTCCAACCCCCCATGGCCAAGAACCGGTCATAAAGTGTGGTGAACTTGAATAACAATGCAAGAGTGCATTGGGTATGAATATGGCCATGGATAGTGGCACATTTGTTAAAACCCTTTGAAATGTTGAATTACATTTTGAAAATATATATAAATATATATGGAAATGGAAAATCTAACAATTTGTTTGGCTAATTGAAGAATGAATTGCAGGAAGCAGAGGGTCATGGATATGGCAGTAAGGTAAGCCCATAGAAAAGACCGATTGCCTACTGAGACAAACTACAAGGAATGGTATTTCCTTTTGAGAAAGTGAATTTGATTGTTAGTATGCACCATTCTGAAATTGTTGTGACGATGTTGTAAGGGTGCAATAAAATGTATGTGCATGAGAACTAACAATTTGATTAGCTGAGGAATGATTGCAGGAAGAAGGAGTCTTGGATATGGAAATGTTGTAAGCCCATAAGGAAGACCGATTTCCTGTTGAGATAAAATGTTATGGGAAGGAAAGTCCCATAATTATGAATCTGGTTCCTATGCGGAACAAATATGAAAACAAATTGTGGAATAGGAAATCTATAGGTGACAGATTTGCAATAGAATTATGAAAGTTAGAATTTATAATGATGTCTCATGAACCTTGTGTACCTGTGATACAGGTGAGAAGAAAAGATTTGTCCTGAAAGGAAAGATGAAGGATGTCACAACTGAAAACAATGAACATGGCTACTGTTGAGCCATAAGAACCCCGGGATAAGTCATGATTGCCAGACATACATTGTGTTGAGGTAACACAAGCCGGAGGGATGCCTCGGCAGAGAAATTCTGAGGGACACCTCGACTTTAAGACTCGATAGAGTTTCCGAAATTCCTCCTGTGCAAGAAAACCTTGGCAGGGCAATATGGATCGCTTGAAGGACTGTATAGCAGTGAAGGGGATGCCTAATCCTGGGCCTGGAAGGTGAGTGACCACAAGGAAGATGAAACCATGATAGCTATGGTGAGCTATTGAATTGGAATCATGCACCCAATGGGTATGTCAAGGAAAGTGATGAGCCTGGATAACAAAACTACCATGTGGATACATATCCACAAATTGCACATATAAGTATTGTGCTAAGATTATTAATTTTTCCTTTTTAATTTTGAACAACAGTAAGATGTCTTTGCACAAAATTGTTGCTAATATGTTTGTGTCCAATAATTATTGAAGGCAGATGGTGAAGACTCAGATCCTGAAAAAGGACCTGACCAAGGATAAAGGTCAAGACTTCTGAAGTGGCCGAATGAGGAAGGCATGATAGGTGTTTTGAGAAAGAACACCAAGGACGATGTTCCTTTAAGGGGAAGGGAATTGTAACGCCATGTTTTCCCCAATTTGTAATTAATCATAAAATAGGAATTACCTTGCTAATGCATGAGGAAAAGGTAAATGTATTATTGTTTGAGTTGCCAATAAATGACTGTGGGGGTGAAGCCTTGAAAGTACTGGCCATGATATCACTAGGGGAAATAAATCAGTTAATGAGGCAAGGACTGGTGGTTGAACTACCAACCAGCCCCATGAATGGGAGCATAGTCTAGCTACAGGAAGTCATCCTAAAGTACCATAGGGTCTGATAGACCAGGCGGACTCGAGCTTCCTTCTAACAGAAGGAAGGTGACATTTATACACACGGAGGCAGCAAGAGGGGGAGACACCAGACGATGGCGGAAGCTCCCAAGGGAGAGGCACGAAGATCTCCAACGAATCACGAATAGAAGGCAGTGAGCTTGATGCTAAAGGGCATCTAAGAAACCTTGCCGAGGCCACAACCAAGTGAGAAAGCTCCAATTTGCAGAAAATAGGACCCGAACAGAAGCTAAAACAGAGAGAGAGAACCCTCGAGAACTGTGAGAATTGACTGGTGATATCATGGCTTGGCACGAGGGTGCCCAGAGTGCTAAGAATGAATTCCTCTGAGCCTATGGTCAGGTGGAAGGATGAACAGCCACGGTCAGTTGGTTGGCGGCAACCTATAATGGACAAGTGATTTCCTACCCTGTGTAATTTAGCTATAACTGTGTATGAATTGGTTTTACTGTGCATGCTTTCAGGAATGTGAATGAATTCTTAATGGATATATTGTATCCCTGTTATCTCTGCTTGGTTGTATAATTAGGCAAGTAAGGAATTATATGGGTCGGACATGCCCTGTTCTCATAAATTCTTGAGTTCTGTAGCGTCTTAAGCTAGAGCCACGAACCGTGAGCTCGTCGACCTTAGGTGTAGTTGTATGTATGATGGTTTACTCATCTAGTCGATTTGAGCCCCTTGGAGGACATATTTTGTTAAGCTCATGAGAGGTAGTGTCGATATGCACAGGCTCACTGCGATCAAATAGAACCCCATATCCCTTGATGAAGGAGCGCAGTAGTTGTGCTGAAGACCCTTCTAAGAGTCAAATCCAGGAGAAAGAGCACAAATTTCTCAAGTCCTTCATAGCTAATGAAGCTCAGGAAGGATAACGAGTTGCAAATACCGAAAGAAAGTACCCTTACATTTGCTAGATGAATGGACGAGATCCTTTCGGAGGATCTAAGGTCTATCACCACTGCTAGATTGGAGGAAGGAACGTAGGCGTTAATGCCTCAACCCCTTTTAACCTTCGCAAGTAGCAAAGGAATTGGGACCATAAATCCCAAGATCCATGGGAGTTACCTGGACCATCCATTTGTAGAGGACACGTGGCTGTCGGTCGACGTTTCGGCACCTGGGAAACCCAAGGGCAAGACCCCTTCTCTTCACAAGTTGCGAAATCCCGATATGTGAAATCCCGAAGTGGTGTAGTGTGAATTGATTTCAGCGTTTTGACACCTGGGAAACCCAAGGGTAAGACCCCTTGTCTTCGCAAGTCGCGAAATCCCAGTATGTGAAATCCTGAAGTAGTGTAGTGTGAATTGATTTTGGCGTTTCGGCACACGAGAAACCCAAGGGTATGAACCCTCGTCTTCGCAAATTGCTTCCCTATGTAGTCCTTTGTTTCTAGAGATCATTGTCCCATCCTCCTTGGAAAACTCCCATATTGTATTAATTTGTTTCCTGGAATTACATTAAGCATGAAAGAACTTTATATTTCTATCACCTGAAGCCAACCAATTTAGTCTACTCTTCTGCCTCCAAGATTCCTCTTCTTGTCTCATTAGTAACAATTTTCTCTGCTCTTTTTCATCAATCAACACTTTTTCTTCCTCCTCAAATCCTCCAGGATGATTTGAGTAAAGTATATCCAACTCTAATTCCAGCTTTACCAGTTCTTCCTTAGCTACAAATTTTTTCTTTTTTTCCCATATAATCATCATAGACTTAAGTATCATTAGCTTTTTTACCAAACAATCCATAGGATTTAATGTCTCTTCTCCCAACATCCCAGCCCAGTTAGATCTGACAAGGTTAACAAATTTTGGTTCCTCCAACCAAATAGAATTAAATTTGAAGGGGTAACTGACCTCTCTATTATGTTTTTCCAGATGGAGAACCATAGGCATATGATCATAAATCTTTACATTACACAGGACAAATCTATACCTAAACCCTAAAATTGATATATCCTCATAAATAAGAAAGCGATCCAGTCTCTTGGCAATATAATCTTGTCCTCCTCTTCCATTTCTTTAGGTAGGTAGCAATTTTAATGGTTCAACATCCACCAACCCCTCATCTTGTATCAACTTACTAAAGTAAGGATGTAAAGGATCTTCTCTAGCATGGGCTCCCCAAACTTCTTTGATTGAGGTAATGAAGTTAAGATCACCCCCCAGTATCAAATTTTGTTCTTTAAATATACCTTCTCTTTTAATGGCCTCCCAAAAGACCTCTCTATCAGAGTACAAACCATAACAGTTAATCAACTTCATACTTCTATCAAGGTATTTAACATGTCCATCTAGCAGAATCCCTACAAGAATTAAATAAGCAAAAAAATCATCTTTCTTTGGGTTCCAAGCTGAAAGCATCCCACCAGAGAGTCTTGTGGAATCCACCCCACAAAAATACCAGTGTAGTAGTAATTTAGCAAATAGTTCTCTTGATTTTGCCACACCAACCATTTTTTCCTATATAATCAATACATCTTGTTTTGTTAACTCTAAGAATATTTTTAGGGCTAAGAACTTGGATATTACCCCCACTCCTCTCACATTTAGGGAGGCTACAATCATTTTTTGACTCTCGTGAGAGATTTGTGTTCTCTAAGAGCCCTCATACCATCAACCATTGTAGTACAGCTAGAATCACAAATAATTTTCTCACTCCCTAACTTCATAGAACTTATAGTCTTTAAAGGGGATAAATCCTTCTCTATTCCTCCATGAACAACTCCTTTTAGCAATGATTCCTTACCCACGGATCTATTATTAGTCGATTCCTTTATAATCCCACCTTAATTCTTCTTCTCTAACAACTTCAGAAGTAATTCCCCCAGCAAATATAGGCAAAGGTGACCTGCAGAGAATCTCCCTATAGGTCGGGACATGATATACTATAGCATATTCAACCATAGTTAGTACAGTCGGATCATCCTAACCTACACTTCTCTAATCCCCCGTAGAAACTACATCCCCCCCAGAAGAAAAGCCTTCCCGAGAATTCAAAAGGAATGACATCGTCCCCTCCTCCAAACCTACAGTAGAGGAAACAACCAGATTGCTTCCCAGGAAGAAAGTCTGATCTGGTTCACCTACTAAACCTGCAAACCATACAATGAATCCCATGGAATCTAAAGTGAATCCCTTACTAGGCCCCTCAAGAGATAATTCATCCTGAGGTACACTCCTCAAATAAAATCCAACATCCAATCCTTCAGAGAAGCTACCTCTAGAGAGATCACATCCCTCACCCAAAGGAATACCAATCCTTCTTGGATAGGTAATATCCCCACCTCCCCTAGGTCCCACAGGATATCATCATCAACAATCTAAGTATCAGAGACCCCACTGACACAACATATAACTACCTGGTCACCGAAAAACCTCCCTAAAACTTTCAACCCTTTAGTATATAAAACATGTGAACCTACCTCACTGGCCTTCGGAATCACCATAGTAGGTTCCTCACAAACATGAATAAGACACGAACTGGGCCCCTCAAATGAGACACAACAAGTCTTTAAAACCTCCTCTCCTCCAGAATTCTTACCATCCTCATAACTGAAAGAAGGAATGGAGATAACACTTGGATATAATTGGTTTATCTTACCCGAAGTGTAGTCGTTGTCCTCCACCAGAGAAGATTTGAATTTGATCCATAATTTTGTGGGTAGAGATGAATCATCTACTTCTGTGTTGCCAAGAAATTCAATAGAGATTAGGGCCAATTTCTTTCTCTCCTCCCAACATTGGTGTCGTAAATGGCCCATTTTCTTACACATTGTGCACCTAAACGACACCCCCATATAATCCAGTCATTGTAGAACCATTGTACTACACCACTCAACTTCTAACTCAACTGGTAAGCCTTAATGCATATCAACTTCCACTAACATTTTTCCCATACGTCTGTTAGACCCAGAAAGTAGTTTAGGGTTAGAAAATAAAAATTTCCCTATCGCATTACTAGTTTCCTTAAGCGCCTCCAAGTTTCATAGTGTGAGAATCCAATCAGGCAGTAAGACCCACAGGTGTCTAAATCAAAAGACCTCCTTCTCTGGATTGAACACACAATTCCATTTCTTTATCATGAGGCTTCCTTCATTCACCAATCAGACCTATTTTAGAATATTCTCCGTATCCTCCAGGGTTTTAAATATGAAACAAAACCACCCTTTAGTCAAGATAAATACGTCAGTTAGGTATCCCAAAATAGGATTCCATGTAACCTCCACCCATTTGTGTATTTCCTGAGCCCCCAATGCTCTGTATCCATACCTACCTACAATCCCCCACGCAGAAAGAATGCTTACTTCATGCATCCCTATGTCTTTTCCAAGTGTAACCCTTGGCTTAATCTTCTTTACTCTCCATGACTTTGCGTATGTTTTATGGAAACCCTCCTTACCAACGATAATATCCTTTTCATTCACTACAAACACCTCCCTCCTAATTTCCTCCACCACTCCCTACAAAGGCTTAACCTCCCTTAGCTTTTGGTCCTCTTCCTCACTCCTATCCATCCCAGATATGACCTTTGAACACCCTCTTGCAACAGTCGAACCCCCTGGTTTACTCCCTACAAAATTTTTCCTTCCCTTACCTTCCACTACATCCTTTCTATGTTGGATTCCCTCCAACTCCTTCAGTGAACTAACCAAGGGTAAGTTTGATGGCATATCTCCCCATGCAACACCCCTATACACTTCTCTATCTAAACTAACATTTAAAACTTCCCTAAATCCACCATATGTAACCCCACTAGATAATTCACCATCTATCCCTTTCATATTTCGAACCTCCACTTCATCCTCGATTTTCTCACCCCTCTCGTCAACCTGTACTTTGGATTGTATGTACCTCCGTATTTCGTCTCTATACACATAATTAGATTGTAAGAGTCCTCCCTGAATCCACCATTGGTCCTCTTCCAGTCATTATATAAGTACCACCAAATCACATGCCATCCCCCCTCCTATAAACAGGTCAGCGACAAGAGAAATTAAAACCTTATTATAGACTATAGCCCTTCCAATAAAATTCAAACCTACACCTACTCCTCTACCACATCCACTCAACTAAAGTTGGTTCAGATCCCAAACAGGATCTAGAGCATAGGAAGTGCTCATATATCCCAACCAGGATCAAACCCTAGTCGCCTTCCATTACAACCAAACCAAACCCTGCACCACTTAGTCCACTCAATAAAAATATGCATTGTAAAATAGGATGCGGTAAGAACATCTAATGTTGATATGGAGAATTTGAATGCAACAACTACTCTCTTTAAGGAGTTAGCATGGCCAAGTACTGAGAATTGGTAAGAGTAGAAATAATGAATCCCAATATTATTATTATTCTTTTAATATTGGCCTACACTATTCTAAATGTAAATTTTCAAAAACAGTAAATAAGAAGCTCTACTTCAACTTATTTCTCATTTCACTTGTTAATCTTGAAGATATTTGATATATATGAACACCATTTCATGTGTGTTTTCCAAACACTCATTTCACCTTTTTATCTTGTATATATTTGATATATATTAACTATAAAGAAAAAACATTGATTGACATTAGAGAATCTTACATGCAGAAAGCCATTTAAAAATACAAAGATGAAAAGTGTAGAAGTGGACAAGCCTAACACTCCTGCATCGGGCGGTCCTATGACATCTAAAGTCAATAATTTGCATCTGAAAACAAATCATGTCTTCATGTTTTTATATTTGTGAGAATAATTCCTTTAAATGTCTAGAAAGACGTTTTCTTGTTTCTATGTTCGTGAACCAAATCCCTTTAAATGTAGGAAAAGACATGTTGGTTGTAATTTGTTGTTTCAATTTGTGATTTCAATCTCAAAATCATCTTCATCATGGGAGATGGTGAAGGTTGCACAACTCGGTAGATATAGTACCATAGTAGGAGATATGGTGGAATAGTTTCCAATGATGATGTGAGGAAATATGAAAAAGACATTCGAAAACATATCAAATGCACAAGTTCAAGTAGATTTTTTACTAGCTTTATGGACAAAGAGCAAGGTTATGGCAGCAAGGTTTAGTCAACCCCTCTATTTTCTGACACTTAATGAATGAAAAGGATAAAATTAAAAGAGGACTCACTTATCTTAGAACATGATGTAGGTATATAATTCAATATTCACTCAACAACTATAGTGTTATGGTGGAAAATGCACTCTTCTTGGATCCATGCTCATTGATAGAGTATGTTTCATCTATATCTGACTTCTTTATGCAACTGTTTTAGGCCCATAAATTTTTTTTATGTACATTGTTTTTATTGTATGCAGATATATGTATAGGGAGGGTTGGCTCCATGATACTTGACAAGTTGAATTTACTTCCCAAAATCCTCTAGCATAAGAGTGAGTGCACAA
>SNQJ01S0014330.1:58899-69826 GCA_010110895.2 Picea sitchensis | reverse complement strand
GGGAGAGGGGGGTGTTATCTCTCTAGGAAACTCTCTTAGGTTGTATCTCAGAGCTGCCTGGTAACTTAACTACTTTTTGTAATGGTTTTCTCAATGAGGGGTAATGTTTGGATCAAGATAAATATCTAGCCCACTGGATTGTATCTTCAAGACAATCTAGGTATATTCAAACAATACAAGGCCTTCAAGAGTAATTATCAGATAGTTTGTGAATTAAATGGATGAAGAAACTAATCCATTAACCAGAACATACATAAAAAAATATATATGATGGGTCAAAAAACTAGCAGTGAATAATTATGATACTTTCTTAATAATCATAGGTGAGATGACAATCACCATAAGACATTAAATAGAGACAAACTCATAAGCATAGAACAAAGATGAAAAGAAAGTCTGACAATAACAATGAAGGAAGCTTCCAGGCTTAATATATTTAAGAAAATGTATGTTTCACAATTGTAGTATAGTTTTGAACTCAAAATGGAACCCTTGGTTCCTCTATTATTTTTGGCTTTATAGCCTTTACAAATAGTTCCCAGATCCTAGGATACTAGATCGAATTTGCCAAAAATAGAAATTCAGTCTTTCTAGTCGCTTTCTTTCTTTTCCTAGACCGGGCAATCTGAATCACTTCTTCCAAACTAAAGTCACCGCAAACAAAGGGAGCCTGGTCTAGTTGGTGAATCAGTCGACAAAGAGATGACCAAGCCTTTTTGAAGTGGACCTCGATCTCACTTCCTTTCCATTCAGGGAAAGCCTCCTGCAGCAGACTTTGGGCTATGTGAGAAGATGAGTTAGTTCTTAAGATACCGGCCTGCCAGTTGTACCCTTCCCCTACCCTTTCCTTGGCCAAAAGCAGGGCCTGACAAGCGAAGAGCCGTGTCAATCGGTCCTTCACCACTTCTCGAGTGACTTCAGGTCGTATAACTGGACCAAGAAAATAGGCAAAGATCCTATAAAATAGGTCAATTCCTATTCTTGGGTGATCTTCATGTCCTTCAGAATCTTCGACAGGTGTAATAAGCCTTCCAAGGCTGATGGATTTTCATGAGATATGAGAGAAGTCAAAAATGCCACCTACTGACAATAAAACAGTTTTTCCCTGAAAATAGCTAACCAATCTAACCTTTTTGCCTTGTAGAGAATACCCAAAATCAAAACAGACTCTTGATAAGGATGTCTTTAATTATCTATCGACTGGAACCATTCTTGAGGATTTTGGACAAGGAAAACCTAGATCTATGCAAAAATACTAACTTTCTACCCTATCAATGCTTTTGCTAGTTAGAATAGACAAAATCAAGACCAATTAGCTACTGAAAGATCTGCTTTCGGTAGCTAATGAACAATCAAAATGTTCACCTAAGCCACCAAAATTTTTTTCATAGTGAAAATGATCAAAATTTCAAAATACCTTTTGTCTTAGCTCCAAAACGTGTTAGGGATAATCTTCTGAGGTCTCTGCACCTTTCTTAACTTCTAGAATGACTATAGGATTGTTGGCCGTCTCTATTTCATTACACTGAACGACCACGTCTGCTAGGGTTTCAAGAGTAGCATGTGTTTGAGAATGGGGTTTTGAAGACATATCTTGTGATCTTAAGGCCTTGACCTTTTTCTTCAAGTCCCTAGCTACTCTCCATAAGCTGTTATAATATTTTACAATCTTATCCTTCTTTTTCTTTTTCTTGATGCTTTCATGTGCTAATCTTTCTAAGGCCAAGTTGATTTCTGCAAAATTCTTTGACAAGGTTTCATATCTAGTTTTAATTACCCTTTCTAGCACTTCTTGTTGAGCCAACTTCATTTTAAGTTTCCTGATTTCCTTTGATTTACTCTGCTTCACTTTTTTGCTAGGTGAGACATCTGCAACTTGTAGTTCTTGTTCTTCTTTGGGTGTAGGTGATGGAAGATCTTCATACCTTGTTGTGAATGAATTTACATAAACTGAATCTTCATTCCCTGTTTCAACCTATTGCTCTTCATGCTCTGTTTCAACCTAGTTTTCTTCCTCCTCGGAGTCCGTGTAGGGAAGATTAAGAATTCTCTTATTCACTGGAGGTTCATCAGCCTTCTTTGTTTCACTGCTGAAGTTTAGTTTATTCTTATTTTTTTACTCTTAGAAGAAGGAGAGGGTTTATTAACTAGAACTAGAGATATGTCTCTCCTCCTCCTCTTTCCACTTCTCGGAGTAGAAGACTTCTTGGAAGAAGGAATATTCTTATCCTCTGGCTGTACATTAGTCTGAAAGTCATTCCAAGATAAGAAGTAATTTCGTTCTTTGCTTCTTCTCTGCAATAGCTCATAAACCAAGAGTTTAATCAAACCATGGTGGGATAACCTACCTGCAACCTTATTGGGCTTAGCCTTGACCTGATGAGCCATCTTAGTTAAGCTTCTCTGGAGAAAATAAGGCAGATTGAGTGGGTTTCTACTAGTGAAATGGTTCATGAGTTTGAAATGGTAAATCATCACCCTATTGTATCTACCATCACAAGTTATATAAACAAGAATGGATTTTAATAACTATTTCCATTTCTCTTCAAGGAAAGACATAGGAATGTCTTTCTTTCATACCAAACACTTGTGTTCTGGTTTCAAGTAGGACCTAAATTCAACATTCTTTAAGACAGTGGTTTTGAACCAGTTTTCTCCAGTCCTGGGAAGCTCTGACACCTCATCTATAAGGGCTTCATCAACTTGGAATTCATCTTGACCGATGACTACTTTTCTTCCATTGAAAGTTAGGGCAAAAGCTTCTACTACCTGCTGGTGAGAGCTCTGTAATTTTTGAAAAAAATTGTAGCAACCTGCGTCCCTGAAAACTTGGCATACCTCCAGGTGTGATTCCAAGTAACTAATATCATCTAGCTCCTTCCTTAGAGTTGGTCCTCCTTTCTTCATCTGTCATAATGTTCCTGTACACCTACAATTGGAAAATCGGGTTTGGGGGAAAATTACATAGCGTAGACTTAGGAGGGTTTGGCTGGGTTGTGACAGGGATGAGAAGTATGAGGCATGCATTAGATCATGGTGCTGATTACAAGGGATGCGAAATAGCGGCTTAATATTTGAAACAATCATGGTTGGTGATGGTAATGATGGGAAGTATGTAACCATGTTATTTGATGAAACAACAATTTGAAAAGATTCGATATATGATGCAGAGATTAGCTCCAAGTCTCTAAACGGTTTTCCTCTTGTCTTTTCGTCAGCCAATTGCAATTATAAAACCTCAATCCCGACGGTTTAGGCATGCGAAAGGACGTGTTGACTCCTCACATGCTCCTGCGATTTCAGTGGCTAAAATAGCCTTGAATTTCTTGTTTAAGATGTCGAAATCTAAGGCTTTTGGTAGCTATGAAGCACTTTTGGAGAAGCACTTAACCACCGAAACCTATGTTTTGACCTTTTTTGAAAAATAAAAACTAAAACTAATTTTTATAAAACTTTATTACAAACATAAAGCTCTAAAAAATGAACCTTAAAATTTTTAGAAAAGAATTTTCATGAGTTCTTATCACCGAAATGAATGAAATTGGCTGTGTTATTTTTAGGAGATAACATCTGGCTCCTTCTGGGGATGAAAACCTCCCTGTGAGGTTTCAAGAACTTTACTGAATCAATAGACTTCCTATCAACTAAGACTCCAGACTTACTTGACTCAGTATCCTTCCTATCACCTAAGACTCAAAACTGACTGGACTTGGTATTCCATTGGGCATGGAGTTATTTTGACACAAAACTAAAAAAAAAAATTCTTAAAGTCAATATTTACCATAGAGTAAGGCTTGAGAAAACCTTATGCAAACTTAGGTTTGGGAAAACACCTATTGAATGGGCCACCTGTGAGTTCTTCGCCTTCCATATTCTTGAGAACAAAGGTGTTGTTCTGTTGTACCTGTGTAATAACGAATGGACCTGTCCACAAAGAATCAAACTTTTAATGTTTACCTTTCTCTTATCTTGCTACATCCCAATTAAGCACCAAGTGCCCTATTTTGAAGATGACTATCTTCACCTTCTTGTCAAAAGTCTCTTTCATCCTTCTCTAATGCAATTCTGTTTTTTCCAAAAGTTGTTCCCTGACTTGTTGCAACTCCACTAAATGAAGAATCCTTCTGGTAAGATCATTTGGCTCAGAATCTACCTCTTGAAGAAATTTGGCTATGGGTAATGCAAATTGTATGGGAAAAACAACCTCAATGCCAAATACCATATTGAAAAGAGATGTGCCAATTGATTTCTTATTGGTCACTCTGTCTGCCCACAAAGAAAATTTCAATTTTGAATCCCATCCCCTTGTATTCTGCTCCAACAAATTTTTAATATTTTTTACCAGACTTTTATTTGATGACTCGACAAGGCCATTGCCTTGTGGAAAATAAGATGTAGAATGTACTAATTGAATCCCCATTTCTTTGCATGACTTGACCAAATATTTATCATTGAATGCAGCAACATTTTCTGTGACTAATCATTTTGAGCAGCCAAATATGGAAAATATGTGATCATATAGGAAATTTATGATTACAGTGTGATTGGCATTCCTGGTAGGAATAGCTTCAATCCACTTGGTGAAGTAGTTAGTGGAAACTAGAATCCATCTATGTTGACTGCTGGAAGGTGGATGAATTTCCCCTATGAAATCCAAACCCCATTGCTGGAAAGGGCCTATGACCATAACAAGTTTGAGGGTAAGAGATTTCAATTGTTGCTTACATGAAAACCTATGGCATTTATCACATGTCTTTACAAAAGCACATACATCAGAAAATAAAAAAGGCCAATAGTAACCAGCTCTCAAAGTTTTATGAGTAGTGGTTTTCCAGTAATGGTGTCCTCCACATTCACCACTATGAAATTTTTTTATTGTTTGGATAGATTCCTCCTTGTTAATGCTTCTCAAGAGTACTCCTGATGGATATTTCGAGAACAACATCTTATCTTTTTTCCAGAATTTAGTGGCCTTAAGTTTCAAATCTCTCGCTTGTGTCTTGCTCATGTCTGATGGAGCTATTAAATTCTGCAAAAAATATATTATAGGACTGTACCATTCACAATTTGTTAAATGAGAGGATACCTACAAATCATGCCTGAGTTTTTCTAATGAGTTTTGGGGTTGCTCACCTTCTGCATTTATCCCAACCAAATTCATGGTTGTATGAAAAAACTATGATATCATCAAGATAAATTAGAAAAAATCTGTCTTTCTCTCCCACAAATGCAATATCCATTTCCCTCTCGAATGTCTCTCTCGCATTCATCAGTCTAAATGGTATCTTTTCGCACATAAATGTACACCATGGTGTAGTAAATGTTGTTTTTTCCCTATCATATGGATAGAATTCAATTTGATTATACCCTGAGAATCCATCGATGAATGACATGACAGTTTCTCTAGAAACTTTTTGCAGAATATGTTCCATCTTAGGCAGTGGGTAATTATCCTTTCTAAAACATTTATTCAAATTTCTAAAGTCTACACAGAGTCTAATCTCACCATTTTTCTTTCTTACAGGAACAAGGTTTGCAATCCAGTCAAAGTATCTGAGAGGGATGATGATCTTGGCTTCCAACATTTTTTTGATTTCTTTCTCCATAATGGGCAACAACATGGGACTGAATGATCGGAGTTTCTGCCAGAATGGTTTTGTATCTTTCTTCAGAGGAATTTTATGTTGCATGATTTCTTTATTGTATGTTTTCAAATCCTCATACTTCCATGCAAATATATCAGCAAACACTTTTAACAATTCACCATAATCATCCTTTTGTTTATCAGTTAGATGAGATGCCAAATTTACAAACTTAGGATTTTGTTAACTTGCTACATTGAACTGAGAAACATCTGATTCTTCTTCTTTCTTTTCTAACCTGATAGCAACATCATTGTGATCAAAACGTTTTTCTAAAGGGACCAAACCTTTAGCAATTTTTTTGGTGGACAATTGAACAATTTCATGTGCTCCAATCTTACTTTTGAACTTAGGTTTCTCTGTTTTTTCATCATGTCCATTTTCCAAATCAATTTGTAAATCTGCAAATTCATCAATCACTCCAAGAAATATGGTCAACTCTGCATCATCTTCAAAGACTTTCCAAAACTTCACATTATCAGGAAGAGAAGGCCTATACTTCACTTGGATTTAATAATTCAATTTAGGGGGTAGAATAGGTATAAAAGCACAGGCTGATACAGCTAATGATCAACCAATTCATTCATAGCTCTAGGTACATATGAAATCTTGAAGTCTCTAAAGGCAAAAATCATTTTCAACACTTCATCTCTATAGGCTTTCATCCTAACATTTTTTGCCTGGAAGGATTTGTTTACCTGCTGAATTATTAAGTCTGCATCTCCAAATACTTGTAGTCTCTGAATCTTCATCTCTTTGGCTACATTTAATCCTAGGAGAAGTGCCTCATACTCTACAATGTTGTTAGTCCACAGAAGTAGCAGAAGTACTTATGATACTTGTGATTATTAAGCCTGCAGTTCAGTTCACAGAAGTACTTATGATACTTGTTTAATAATCACAAAAAAGATGGCAGTCGCCATAAGACATTAAACAGAGACAAACTCATACGGATAGAACATAGATGAAAAGAAAGTCTGACAATAACAATGAAGGAAGCTTGTAGGATGAATATATTTAAGAAAATGTTTTTATCAAAATAGCAATATAGTTTTGAACTCAAAATTGAACCCTTGGTTTCTCTAATATTTTTGGCTTTATAGACTTTACAAATAGTTTCCAGATCCTAGGATACTGGATCGAATTTGCCAAAAATAGAAAGTCAATAACTGGCCCAAGAAAATAGGCAAAGATCGTATAAAATAGGTCAATTCAAATTCTTAGGTGATCTTCATGTCCTTCAGACTCTTCTACAGGTGTAGTAAGCCTTCCGAGGATGATGGATTTTCATGAGATATGAGAGAAGTCAAAAATGCCACCTGCTGACAATAAAATAGTTTTTCCCTGAAAATAGCTAACCAATCTGATATTTCCACCTTATAGACCATCTCCAAAATAATACTTATGATACTTGCAGAGTATGAGGCAGTGAATACTTATGATACTTGCTTAATAATCATAGGTAATATGACAGTCACCATAAGACATTAAACAGAGACAAACTCATAAGCATAGAACATAGATGAAAAGAAAGTCTGACAATAACAATGAAGGAAGCTTGCAGGCTGAATATATTCAAGAAAATGTCTGTATCACAATAGAAATATAGATTTGAACTCGAAATTGAACCCTTGGTTCCTCTAATATTTTTGGCTTTATAGCCTTTACAAATAGTTTCCAGATCCTAGGATACTGGATCAAATTTGCCAAAAATAGAAAGTCAATAACTGGCCCAAGAAAATAGGCAAAGATCCTATAAAATAGGTCAATTCCTATTCTTGGGTGATATTCATGTCCTTCAAACTCTTCGACGGGTGTAGTAAGCCTTCCAAGGCTGATGGATTTTCATGAGATATGAGAGAAGTCGAAAATTCCACCTGCTGACAATAAAACAGTTTTTCCCTGAAAATAGCTAACCAATCTGACCTTTCCGCCTTGTAGAGAATCTCCAAAACCAAAATAGACTTTTGATAATGATGTATTTAATTATTATCTATTGACTGGAACTATTCCTAAGGCTTTTGGACAAGGAAAACCTGGATCTGTTAAAAAATACTAACTTTCTTCCCTGTCAGTGCTTTTGGTAGTTAGAATACATAAAAACAGGACCAATTAGCGACCGAAAGCTCTGCTTTCGGTGGCTAATGAACAATTGAAATGTTCGCCTAAGCCACCGAAAGTTCTGTCTTAGTGAAAATGATCAAAATTTCAAAATACCTTTTGTCTTAGCTCCAAAACGCCTTAGGGATGATCTTCTAAGGTCTCTGGACCTTGCTCAACTTCTGGAATGACTATAGGATTGTTGGTCGCCTCTGGTTCATTGCACTAAACGACTACCTCTACTAGGGTTTCAAGAGTAGCATGTGTTTGCGATTGGGGTGTTGAAGACAAATCTTGCGACCTTAAATCCCTGACCTTTTTCTTCAAGTCCCTAGCTACTCTCCATAAGTTGTTATAATCTTTTACAATCTTATCCTTATTTTTCTTTTTCTTTATGCTTTCATGTGCTAATATTTCTAAGGATGAGTTGCTTTCTGCAAAATTCTTTGACAAGGTTTCATATCTAGTTTTAATTACCCTTTCTAGCACTTCTTGTTGATCTAACGGCTTTTTACTTTTCCTGATTTCCTTTGATTTACTTTGCTTCACTTTTTTGCTAGATGAGGCATCTGCAACTTGTAGTTCTTGTTCTTCTTTGGGTGTAGGTGATGGAAGCTCTTCATACATTGTTGTGAATGCATTTACATAAACTGAATCTTCATGCCCTATTTCAACCTGGTTCTCTTCATGCTCTATTTCAACCTGGCACTCTTCCTCCTCTGAGTCTGTGTAGGGAAGATTAAGAATTCTCTTATTCACTAGAGGTTCTTCGGCCTTCTCTATTTCACTGCTGAAGTTTAGTTTCTTCTTATTTTTTTTAGGATTAGAAGAAGGAGAGGGTTGATTAACTGGAACTGGAGAGATGGCTCTCCTCCTCCTCTTTCCACTTCATGGAGTAGAAGACTTATTGGAAGAAGGACTCTTCTTATCCTCTGGTTGTACATGAGTCTGAAAATCATTCCAAAATAAGAAGTAATTCCAATCTTTGCTTCTGCTCTGCAACAGCTCATAAACCAAGAGTTTAATCAAGCCATGGTGGGATAACCTGTCTGCGACCTTATTGGGCTTAGCCTTGACCTGATGAGCCATCTTAGTTAAGCTTATGTGGAGATAATAAGGTAGATTGAGTGGGTTTCTACCAGTCAAATGGTTCATGAGTTTGAAATGGTAAATCATCACCCTATTGTATCTACCTTCATAAGTTATATAAACAAGAATGGATTTTAATAACTGTTTCTATTTCTCTTCAAGGAAAGACATATGAATGTATTTATTCCATACCAAACACTTGTGTTCTAGTTTCAAGTAGAACCTAAATTCAACATTCTTTGTGATAGTGGTTTTGAACAAGTTTTATCTAGTCTTGGGAAGCTATGTCACCTCAGTTATGAGGGCTTCATCCACATGGAATTCATCTTGACCGATGACTGCTTTTCTTCCATTGAAAGTCAGGGCAAAAGCTTTTGCTACCTGTTGGTGAGAGCTCTGTAATTTTTGACAAAAAATGTAGCAACCTGCGTCCCTGAAAAGTTGGCATACCTCCGGGTGTGATTCCAAGTAACTATTATCATCTAGCTCCTTCCTCAGTGTTAGTCCTCCTTTCTTCATCTGTCGCAATGTTCCTATACACCTGTGATTGGAAAATCGGGTTTGGTGGAAAATTACATAGCGTAGACGTAGGAGGGTTTGGCTCAGCTGTGACAGGGACGAGAAGTATGAGGCATGCATTAGATTGTGGCGCTGATTACAAGGGATGTGAAAGAGAAGCTTAAGATTTGAAACAATTAGTTGGTGACTGTAATGATGGGAAGTACGTAACGATGTGATTTGATGAAACAACAATTTGAAAAGATTTGATATATCATACAGAGATCAACTCCAAGTCTCTAAACGGTTTTCCTCCTGTCTTTTTGGCGACCAATTGCAGTTATAAAACTTCAATCCCGACGGTTTAGGTGTGTGAAAGGACGAGCTGACTCCTCCCACGCTCCTGCAATTTCGGTGGCTAAAATAGCCGTGAATTTCTTGTTTAAGCTGCCGAAAGATAAGGCTTTCGGTAGATAAGAAGCACTTTTGGAGAAGCACCTAACCACCGAAACCTGTGTTTTGACCTTTTTTGAAAAATAAAAAACTTAAGCTAATTTTTTTAAAACTTTATTACAAACATAAAGCTCTAAAAAATGAACCTTAAAATTTTTAGAAAACCATTTTCATGAGTTCTTATCACCTAAATGAATGAAACTGACTATATTATTTTTAGGAGATAACATCTGGCTCCTTCTGAGGATGAAAACCTCCCTATGAGGTTTCAAGAACTTTACTAACTCAGTAGCCTTCCTATCACCTAAGACTCAAAATT
This sequence comes from Picea sitchensis, assembly GCA_010110895.2. Taxonomy (NCBI): domain Eukaryota; kingdom Viridiplantae; phylum Streptophyta; class Pinopsida; order Pinales; family Pinaceae; genus Picea; species Picea sitchensis. The sequence continues at coordinate 59,725 of SNQJ01S0014330.1, read as the reverse complement.
GACTTGACTCAGTAGCCTTCCTATCACCTAAGACTCAAAACTGGCTGGAATTAGTATTCCATTGGGCATGGAGTTATTTTGACACAAAAACTAAAAAATAAAAAGCTTAAAGTCAATATTTACAATAGAGTAAGGCTTGAGAAAACCTTATGCAAAATAAGGTTTGAGAAAACACCCATTGAATGGGCCACCTGTGACTTCTTTTCCTTCCAAATTATGGAGAACAAAGGTGTTGTTCAGTTGTACCTATGTAATAACGAATGGACCTATCCATAAAGCATCAAACTTTTCATGTTTACCTTTCTCTTGTTTCGTTGCATCCCGCTTAAGCACTAGGTCCCCTGTTTTGAAGATGACTATCTTCACCTTGTTGTCAAAAGTCTCTTTCATCCTTCTCCGACACAATTTTGTTTTTTCCAAAAGTTGTTCCCTAACTTGTTGTAACTCAACTAAATGAAGAATCTTTCTGGTAAGATCATTTGGCTCAGAATCTACCTCTTGAAGAAATTTGGCTATGGGTAATGCAAGTTGTATGGGAAAAACAACTTTAATGCCATATACCAACTTGAAAGGAGATGTGATGATTGATTTCTTATTGGTCACTCTGTCTGCCCACAAAGCGAATTTCAATTTTGAATCCCAGCCCCTTGTATTCTGCTCCAACAACTTTTTAATAATTTTTACTAGACTTTTATTTGATGACTCGGCAAGGCCATTGTTAGGGTCCTAACCCGCACATAGGTAGATCAATATATTTGGATGTAATAAAGGTCAATATTAATAAGGCCTTTCAATAAAATAGAATAAGGCAGATGTAAGAAGACCT
>SNQJ01S0014330.1:16340-52792 GCA_010110895.2 Picea sitchensis | reverse complement strand
ACCCAACAATGAAAACCCTAGCTTGGAGATTATTGTAACAGAGCGTTGCTTGACTGAAGGTTGCCCCCTCGAAGAGGCCTGTGAACATTTCTTTCTGAATCAAAGTGTTATTTTTGTTGTTGTTCTTATATCATTTATGTGTTATTGTGGAGATTATGTTGGTTATATTACTGTTATTCTGCCATATCTAGCATTTTATTTATGTTCGACGTATTTATTATATCATGTATCTTGCAGCCATTGCCTTGTGAATAATAAGATGTAGAATGTACTAACGGAATCTCCATGTCTTTACATAACTTCACCAAATCTTTATCATTGAATGCAGTAGCATCATCTGTGACTAATCTTTTTGGGCAGCCAAATTTGGAAAATATGTGATCATATAGGAAATTTATGATTACAGTGTGATTGGCATTCCTGGTAGGAATAGCTTCAATCCACTTGGTGAAGTAGTCAGTGCCAACTAGAATCCATCTATGTTTACTGCTGGAAGGTGGATGAATTTCCCCTATGAAATCCAAACCCCATTGATGGAAAGGGCCTGTGACCATAACATGTTTGAGGGGAAGAGATTTCAATTGTTGCTTACCTGCAAACCTATGGAATTTATCACATGTCTTCACAAAAGCACATACATCAGAAAATAAAAAAGGCCACTAGTAACCAACTCTCAAAATTTTATGAGCAGTGGTTTTCCAGTAATGTTGTCCTCCACATTCACCGCTATGAAATTATGTTATTGTTTGGACATATTCCTCCTTGTTAATGCATCTCAAGAGGACTCTTGATGGATCTTTCCAGAACAACATCTTATCATTTATGCAGAATTTAATGGCCTTAAGTTTCAAAGCTCTCGACGGTGTCTTGCTCGTGTCTGATGGAGCTATTAAATTCTGCAAAAAATATATTATAGCACTGTACCATTCACAATCTGTCAAATAAGAGGATACCTGCAAATCATGGCTGAGTTTTTCTGCTGAGTTTTGGGGTTGCTCACATTTTGCATTTATCCCAACCAAATTTATTTCTAGCATTTTACAATTTTCCTCTGCAAGAAGTTTGGCAAGCCCTTGACCTCTGGAAAGTTTGACTGGCTTGATCTCAATATCAAATTCAATAATTTTAGCTATCCACCTACTCCTCTTACCATCAATGTCAGGATGAACAAGGACATCTTTCATAGAACTTGAGGGAACATATGGTATTACCTTGGGCTGTAGTATATAAATCATGAATGCCTTGAGTGATTTGATTAGTGCATAGGCCTTCTTTTCAATTGGGTCATACTTAACTTCAGCATCCCTCAAAACCTTTCTGTAAAATGCCACTGGCTGCTCGTGCCCATCTTCATTCTTCTGTAACAACACTGCTGCAATTGTATCATTAGAGGCAAACGAAAAAATATAAAAATCTTTATCAAAATTTGGACTAATCAAGACAGGGGTTGTCATAATAGCCTTTTTAATAGATTTGAAAGAATGTCTAGCTTCTTCTGTCTACTTTACTTCGGAACCTTTCCTCAACATGCATGTGATACATTTGGTAAGTTCTGCAAAATTTGCAATAAATCTTCTGATGAAATTTATGGTTTCAAGAAAGGATTGGATATCTTTCTTGGATCTTGAAAGAGACAATTTCTGAATTGCTTCCACTCTTGCTGGATCTATATTCACTCCCTCTGCAGACACAATATGCCCAAGCAACTTAACTTCTCTGAGTGCAAAGTGAGACTTCTTGGGGTTTAAAGAAATGCCATACCTTCTACATTTCAGGAAATTTTTCCTTAGATGTTGCAAGTGATCTTCATGGATGTATGAAAAAATTGTGATATCATCAAGATAACTCAAAACAAATCTGTCTTTCTCTCCCACAAATGCAATATCTATTTCCCTTTGGAATGTCTCTCCCGCATTCATCAGTCCTAATGGAATCCTTTCGTACATAAATGTACCCCATGGTGTAGTAAATGTTGTTTTTTCACTATCATCTGGATGGACTTCAATTTTATTATACCCCGAGAAGCCATCGATGAATGACATGACACTTTCTTTAGAAACTTTTTGCAGAATATGTTCCATCTTATGCAGTGTGTAATTATCCTTTCTAGAGCATTTGTTCAAATTCCTAACGTCTACAAAGAGTCTAATCTCACCATTTTTCTTTCTTACAAGAACAAGGTTTTCATCCCAGTCAGAGTATCTGAGAGGGATGATGATCTTGGATTTCAAAAGTTTTTTGATTTCTTTCTCCATAATGGGAAACAACATGGGACTGAATGATCAAAGTTTTTGCCTGAATGGTTTTGTATCTTTGTTCAGAGGAATTTTACATTGTATGATTTGTGTATTGTATGTTTTCAAATTCTCATACTTCCATGCAAAGATATCAAAAAACACTTTTACCAATTCACCATAATCAGCCTTTTGTTTATCAGTTAGATGAGATGCCAAATTTACAAACTTAGGATTTTGTTCACTTGCTACATTGAACTGAGAAACATCTGATTCTTCTTATTTATTTTCTAACTTGATAGCAACATCATTGTGATCAAAAAGTTTTTCTAAAGGGACCAAACCTTTAGGAATTATATTGGTGGACAATTGAAAAATTTCATGTGCTCCAATCTTACTTCTGAACTTAGGCTTCTCTGTTTTTTCATCATGTTCATTTTCCAAATCAATTTGTAAATCTGCAAATTCATCAATCAGTCCAAGAAATCTGGTCAAATCTGCATCATCTTCAAAGAATTTCCAAAAATTCACATTATCAGGAAGAGAAGGCCTATACTTCACTTGGATTTCATAATTCAATTTAAGGGGTAGAGGAGGTATGAAAGCACAGGCTAATACAGCTAATGAATCAGCCAATTCATTTATATCTCTAGGTACATATGAAATATTGAAGTCTCTAAAGGCAACAATCACTTTCAACACTTCATCTCTATAGGCTTTCATCCTAACATGTTTTGCCTAGAAGGATTTGTTTACCTGCTGAATTATTAAGTCTGCATCTCCAAATACCTGTAGTCTTTGAATCTTCATCTCTTTGGCTGCATTTAATCCTAGGAGCAGTGCCTCATACTCTACAATGTTGTTAGTCACTTTAAAATCAAGTTTAAAGGACAAGTGAGTAGTTTCTTTTGAAGGAGAAATAAATACCACCCCTTCTCCTGCTAATTCTTTAGTACAAGCACCATCAAAGAACATGGTCCAAAGGTCATCTTCTGCTACTTATGTGGACTGAACTGAAGGCTTCTTAAGCAACAATGAATCTGATAATGAATCATCAATTTGTAATATGCAAGATCCCATACCTATGTCAACTGAGTAAATAGGGTGGATGGCTAGATTATGTTCATCACTGATGATGTAGGCAAGTTTTGATTCTCTGTATAGTCTCTTGTTTACTCCAAAAATAGGAATAGTAGTGTATGAAAGGTCCATCTGAAGAGTTCCTCCTAATATCTTCATCCATGATCTTGATAGAAAACACCCAAATTTGGGTGGGATATATGCTACCTCTATATCCATAACCATAGTTTTCATAGATCCCTGGGTCAAAGTTACAACCAAATACTTGATCATCCCAAGACATTTAACTTTTTGAGAGTGAAATGAGAAAATATCATGGTAAGCCTTGGTAATCTCTAATCCAAGCTCGTCCATAACTACCTTTGGCATTAGATTGTGAGAGGATCCAGAGTCTAACAGGCAGTTATGTAATGCTTTGTCATGAATGTTCAGATAGATATAAAAAGGTGGACAACTTTCATCTCTATCTTCTATCATTTGGCCTAAAACAATGGTTGGCTTGTCATCATATATATTAAGAATATTAGCGGAGGGTGATATGGACTTGGGGTCGAGAGTTTTGAGGGTGTCTTTCTTGAATGCTTCATGCTTCATTAACTCAACCAAAGGGATGGGGATTTTGTTTTTCTATATTTCAGCCTCAATATTGAAAGAATAAGAGGTTTTATCAGAAAATTTTACCTCATTTGAAGGAGATTTCAAAACACTTTGTTGGTTGTTAGGAGTCTATTTTTTTTGGATTTCTTGCTTGGCAGGGGCAACAATATTCTTAGGAGGAGCTGGTGTATTCACATTTGAAGAGGTTGTCTATTGATTCTCTGGTATCTGATCCTTTTTCTTGACAGAGGCAGAAGTCTTCTTAGGAGGAGCTGGTGTATTCACATTTGAAGAGGTTGTATGTTGATTATCTGGGATCTTATCCTTTTGCTTAACAGAGGCAGAAGTATTCTTAGGAGAAGTAGGTGCACTCTATTGGGCAGTGTTAGACTTAGATCTGAGATTGTATTTGTTCTTATCCTCCATTTGAAAAAGACCATTATCAATAGAATTTTTGTTTATCTGTTTAGTCATTATTGCCTCTTCATAATCATGTTGTGTCAGATAAGATTTCCCTGTATCATCCCCAATGCAATGAATATTATCCTCTTCATCCTCTTGAAAATCATCTTCATATTTTTCCATCACATCATTTTGGAGAGGAACCTTTACCCTCTGATCTTCTGTGGGATTTATTTCTCTTCTCAAGATTTGTGGTTGTTGGTTATTCCTCTTGAAAGTATTTGGATTCTGATTTGGATTTCTGTGAGGGTATTCATATGAGCCTTTTCCCTTAGCAGGCTGCTTGTAATCAATTTTTAGCTTAGACATTTATGAGGTCAATGACTCTAGCATTTTAGCCAATTTGTCTATTTTGGGATTTTGAATTGATGAGGAGAATGATTCTTCCTTCTTCCTTTTCCTATCAATATTTCCCTTTAACTTGTGAGCAGCTAGGATATTTGACTCGACTTCAAGAGCAACATCTTGCATTAAATAAAGTGTGGTGGACCTTCTCTCTCTTAATAGTAAACAAAAATCAGAATTGAATAAGTTGGCATAAGTGATTTGGGCAGAAGTTTATGTAGGTTTAATTTCTGCAGGTATTTTAGTATACATTCTATTGAATCTATTGGTGAAATCAGATATAGATTCACCATTTTCCTTTATTAAGTTTCCAAACTCTGTGATATAATACAAAAAGTCTCTCCTATCTCCCCAGTGTTTCAAAAATATATCATCCAACTCTTCTATTCCAGCTATAAAGCCAGTCGGGAGTTCCTTGAATAACTTCCTAGCACGACCATCCAAGATTTGAACAAAGACGCTAGTCCAGAGATCAACATCTTATATGTTTAGGTTCTCAGCATAGCTATAGAATGCTTCTTTATGTTTTTCTGCAGTTACATCTCCTTCTCCGGTGAATTTTGGCTTATATTTCTGATAGTCACTAGTGGGCATAGTTGCAGGTGGATTTGGCAATACAAGTGGAGCATATCTAGCAGCTAGAATTTGTTGCATTTTGGTCAATGTAGGAGGTGCATCCATAGTGATTATTGGTGAGAGAGGTGATAGACTTTTTATTGATTCCTCAGCACTAGGGGGATTTAATTTAAAAGGGGTAGAACTGTCTGAAGGGAAATAAGTTTTGTATGAGGCTATATAAAAATTTGTAAGTTGTTCAACCAAGTTTTCTTCACCTTTAGCAGATAGTTCTTGAAGAATATGCTCTATAACAAGAAGGATAGTGTGAATATTATATGATCTTCTTCCTATTGTGAGTGAAAGGACTCAAGAGATGAGGAGTTGTGATTCCTTTCTAAAGTTTTAGATGATTCTTCAAACAAATTTGAGCCTATCACTTATTCTCCAATGACACTTTCCTTTTGATAAGAAATGATTGATTCTTCTGCAGTTGTTACAGATGCTTTTTCACTGATAATATTAGAGGAAGAAGATTCAGTTTTTTCTGATATGGATTTCTTAGACTGAGAAAGAAGATTACTTTTGGTACATGATTTTGAAGTCTGACCTTGAAATGATCTTCCTCTTCTGAGAATTAGTTTTGGGTTGGGCACTGGTGTGACAAGTGATTCTCGTGGATTCGCCCTGGTACTGATCTTATTTGGAGCCAAGATGAACTTATGGAGTCACCAGATAGATGATTACAACCAACGTAATGTCTAATCCTTGTCTATCATCAATGATCAACTCTATGTCGTCTCCCAGGAAAATTGAGCTTCAATTTCCTCTGCCTGACAACGACGCCAATTTGTTATCTCTCCAGGAAACTCTCTCAGGTTGTATCTCAGAGATGTCTGGTAACTTAACTACTTTTTGTAATGGTTTCCTCAATGAGGGGTAATGTTTAGATCAAGATGAATAGATAGATCACTAGATTGTATCTTCAAGACAGTCTAGGTATATTCAACCAATACAAGGCCTTCAAGAGTAATTATCAAATAGTTTGTGAATTAAATGGATGAAGAAACTAATCCATTAACCAGAACATACATAAAACAATATATATGATGGATCAACAAACTAGCAGTGAATACTTATGATACTTGCTTAATAATCACACGTAAGATGGCAGTCACCATAAGATATTAAACATAGACAAACTCATAAGCATAGAACATAGATGAAAAGAAAGTCTAACAATAACAATGAAGGAAGCTTGTAGGCTGAATATATTTAAGAAAATGTATGTATCACAATAGCAGTATAGTTTTGAACTCAAAATTGAACCCTTGGTTCCTCTAATATTCTTGGCTTTATAGCCTTTACAAATAGTTTCCAGATCTTAGGATACTGGATCGAATTTGCCAAAAATAGAAAGTCAATAACTAGCCCAAGAAAATAGGCAAAGATCCTATAAAATAGGTCAATTCCTATTCTTGGGTGATCTTCATGTCCTTTAGAATCTTCTACAGATGTAGTAATCCTTCCGAGGCTGATGGATTTTCATGAGATATGAAAGAAGTCAAAAATGCCACCTGCTGACAATAAAACAATTTTTCCAAGAAAATAGCTAACCAATCTGACCTTTCCACCTTGTAGAGCATCTCCAAAATCAAAACAGACTCTTGATAAGGATGTCTTTAATTATTATCTATCGATTGGAACTATTCTTGAGGCTTTTGGACAATGAAAACCCGGATCTGTGCAAAAATACTAACTTTCTTCCCTATCAGTGCTTTCAGTAGTTAGAATAGACAAAATCAGGACCAAATAGCTACCGAAATCTCTACTTTCGATGGCTAATGAGAAATCAAAATGTTTTCCTAAGCCACATAAAGTTTTGTCTTAGTTAAAATTATCAAAATTTCAAAATACCTTTTGTCTTAGCTCCAAAACACCTTAGGGATGATCTTCTGAGGTTTTTGCACCTTGCTCAACTTTTGGAATGACTGTAGGATTGTTGGCCGCCTCTGGTTCATTGCACTGAATGACTACCTCTACTAGGGTTTCAAGAGTAGCATGTTTTTGAGATTGGGGTTTTTAGGACATAGCATGCGACCTTAAATCCCTGACCTTTTTCTTCAAGTCCCTAGCTACTCTCCACAAGCTGTTATAATCTTTTACAATCTTATCCTTCTTTTTCTTTTTCTTTATGATTTCATGTGCTAATCTTTCTAAGGCCGAGTTTCTTTCTACAAAATTCTTTGACAAGGTTTTATATATGCTTTTAATTACCCTTTCTATCACTTCTTGTTGAGCCAACTTCTTTTTAAGTTACCTGATTTCCTTTGATTTACTCTGCTTCACTTTTTTGCTACATGAGGCATCTGCAACTTGTAGTTCTTGTTCTTCTATGGGTGTAGGTGATGGGATATCTTCATACCTTGTTGTGAATGCATTTACATAAACTAAATCTTCATGTCCTGTTTCAACCTGGTGCTTTTCATGCTCTGTTTCAACTTGGTGCTCTTCCTCCTCCAAGTCTGTGTAGGGAAGACTAAGAATTCTCTTATTCACTAGAGGTTCTTCGGCCTTCTCTGTTTCACTATTGAAGTTTAGTTTCTTCTTAGTTTTTTTAGGCTTAGAAGAAGGAGAGGGTTGATTAACTGGAACTGGAGAGATGGCTCTCTTCCTCCTCTTTCCACTTCTGGGAGTAGAAGACTTATTGGAAGAAGGACTCTTCTTATCCTCTGGTTGTACATCAGTCTGAAAATCATTCCAGAAGAAGAAGTAATTCCATTCTTTGCTTCTTCTCTACAACAACTCATAAACCAAGAGTTTAATCAAGCCATGGTGGGATAACCTGCCTACAACCTTATTGGGCTTAACCTTGACCTGATGAGCCATCTTAGTTAAGCTTCTGTGGAGATAATAAGGCATATTGAGTGGGTTTCTACTAGTGAAATGGTTCATGAGTTTGAAATGGTAAATCATCACCCTATTGCATCTACCTTCACAAGTTATATAAACAAGAATGGATTTTAATAACTGTTTCAATTTCTCTTCAAGGAAAGACATAGGAATGTCTTTCTTCCATACCAAACACTTGTGTTCTGGTTTCAAGTAGGACCTAAATTCAAAATTGTTTGTGACAGTGGTTTTGAACCAGTTTTCTCCAGTCCTTGGAAACTCCGTCACCTCATCTATCAGGGCTTCATCCACCTATAATTTATCTTGACCGATGACTTCTTTTCTTCCATCGAAAGTCAGGGCAAAAGCTTATGCTACCTGCTGGTGAGAGCTCTGTAATTTTTGACAAAAATTATAGCAACCTGTGTCCCTGAAAAGTTGGAATACCTCCAGGTGCGATTCCAAGTAACTAATATCATTTAGAGCCTTCCTTAGAGTTGGTCCTCCTTTCTTCATCTGTCGCAATGTTCCTGTACACTTGTAATTGGAAAATCAGGTTTGGGGGAAAATTACACAGCGTAGAATTAGGAGGGTTTGGCTCGACTGTGACAGGGATGAGAAGTATGAGGCATGCATTAGATCGTGGTGCTGATTACAAGGGATGCGAAAGAGAGACTTAATATTTGAAACAATCATAGTTGGTGACTATAATGATGGGAAGTAAGTAACCATGTGATTTGATGAAACAACAATTTGAAAAGATTCTATATATCATGCAGAGATCAGCTCCAGGTCTCTAAACGATTTTGCTCCTATATTTTCGGCTGCCAATTGCAATTATAAAACCTCAATCCTGACGATTTAGACGTGTGAAAGGACATGCTGACTCCTCCCACGCTCCTGCGATTTTAGTGGCTAAAATAGCCTTGAATTTCTTGTTTAAGTTGTCGAAAGCTAAGGCTTTTGATAGCTAAGAACTTTTGGAGAAGCACTTAACCACCAGAACCTGTGTTTTGACCCTTTTTGAAAAATAAAAAACTGAAACTAATTTTTTTAAAACTTGATTATAAACATAAAGCTCTAAAAAATGAACCTTAAAATTTTTAGAAAAGAATTTTCATGAGTTCTTATCACCTAATTGAATGAAACTGACTGTTATTTTTAGGAGATAACATCTTGCTCCTTCTGAGGATGAAAACCTCCCTGTGAGGTTTCAAGAACTTTACTGACTCGGTAGCCTTCCTATCACCTAAGACTCAAAACTAACTTGACTCAGTAGCCTTATTATCACCTAAAACTCAAAACTGACCAGACTTAGTATTCCATTGGGCATGGAGTTATTTTGACACAAAACATGAAAAATAAAAATTTTAAAGTCAATATTTACAATAGAGTAATGCTTGAGAAAACCTTATGCGAAATAAGGTTTGAGAAAACGCCCATTGAATGGGCCACCTGTGACTTCTTCGCCTTCCAGATTCTGGAGAACAAAGGTGTTGTTCTATTGTACCTGTGTAATAACGAATGGACCTGTCCACAAAGCATCAAACTTTTCATCTTTACCTTTCTCTTGTCTCGCTGCATCCCACTTAAGCACCAGGTCCCCTGTTTTGAAGATGACTGTCTTCACCTTCTTGTCAAAAGTCTCTTTCATCCTTCTCTGATGCAATTCCGTTTTTTCCAAAAGTTGTTCCTTGACTTGCTGCAACTCCACTAAATGAAGAATCCTTCTGGTAAGATCATTTGGCTCAGAGTCTACCTCTTTAAGAAATTTGGCTATGGGTAATGCAAGTTGCATGGGAAAAACAGCTTCAGTGCCATATACCAACTTGAAAGGAGATGTGCCAATTGATTTCGTATTGGCCACTCTATCTGCCCACAACGCGTATTTCAATTTTGAATCCCAACCCCTTGTATTCTGCTCCAACAACTTTTTAATAACTTTTACCAGACTTTTATTTGATGACTCGGCAAGGCCATTGCCTCGTGGATAATAAGATGTAGAATGTACTAACTGAATCCCCATGTCTTCGCATAACTTCACCAAATCTTTATCATTGAATGCAACAACATTGTCTATGACTAATCTTTTGGGGTAGCCAAATCTGGAAAATATGTGATCATATAGGAAATTTATGATTACAGTGTGATTGGCATTCCTGGTAGGAATAACTTCAATCCACTTGGTGAAGTAGTCGGTGGCAACTAGAATCCATCTATGTTGACTGCTGGAAGGTGGATGAATTTCCCCTATGGAATCCAAACCCCATTGTTGGAAAGGGCATGTGACCATAACATGTTTGAGGGGAAGAGGTTTCAATTGTTTCTTACCTGCAAACCTCTGGCATTTATCACATGTCTTCACAAAAGCACATACATTAGAAAATAAAAAAGGCCAATAGTAACCAGCTCTCAAAATTTTATGAGTAGTGGTTTTCCAGTAATGGTGTCCTCCACATTCACCACTATGAAATTTTGTTATTGTTTGGACAGATTCGTCCTTGTTAATGCATCTCAAGAGTACTCCTGATGGATCTTTCCAGAACAACATCTTATCATTTATGCAAAATTTAATGGCCTTAAGTTTCAAAGCTCTCGCCCGTGTCTTGCTCATGTCTGATGGAGCTATTAAATTCTGCAAGTATATTATAGGACTGTACCATTCACAATCTGTCAAATGAGAGGATACCTGCAAATCATGGCTGAGTTTTTCTGCTGAGTTTTGGGGTTGCTCACCTTCTGCATTTATCCCAACCAAATTTATTTCTAGCATTTTATAATTTTCCTCTGCAAGAAGTTTGGCAAGCCCTTGACCTCTGACAAGTTTGACTGGCTTGATCTCAATATCAAATTCAATAATTTTAGCTATCCACTTACTCCTCTTACCATCAATGTCAGGCTGAATAAGGACATTTTTCATAGAGTTTGAGGGAACATATGCCTTGAGTGATTTGAATAGTGCATAGGCCTGCTTTTCAATTGTGTCATACTTAACTTCAGCATCTCTCAAAACCTTTTTGTAAAATGCCACTGGTTGCTCATGCCCATCTTCATTCTTATGTAACAACACTGCTACAATTGTATCATTAGAGGCAAATGAGAAAATATAAAAATATTTATCAAATTTTGGACTAATCAAGACATGGGTTGTCATAATAGCCTTTTTGATAGATTCAAAAGAATGTCTGGCTTCTTCTATCCACTTTACTTCGGAACCTTTTCTCAACATGCATGTGATACATTTGGTAAGTTCTGCAAAATTTGCAATAAATATTCTGATGAAATTTATGGTTCCAAGAAAGGATTGGATATCTTTCTTGGAACTTGGGAGAGACAATTTCTGAATTGCCTCCACTCTTGCTGGATCTATATTCACTCCCTCTGCAGACACAATATGCCCAAGCAACTTACCTTCTCTAAGTGCAAAGTGAGACTTCTTTTGGTTTAAAGAAATTCCCTGCCTTCTACATTTCAAGAAAGTTTTCCTTAGATGCTGCAAGTGATCTTCATGGTTGTATGAAAAAAATGTGATATCATCAAGATAAATCAGAACAAATCTGTCTTTCTCTCCCACAAATGCAATATCCATTGCCCTCTAGAATGTCGCTCCCGCATTCATCAGTCCGAATGGCATCTTTTCGTACATAAATGTACCCCATGGTGTAGTAAATGTTTTTTTTCCCTATCATCCGAATGGACTTCAATTTGATTATACCCCGAGAAGTCATCGATGAATGACATGACACTTGCTCCAGAATTTTTTTGCAGAATATGTTCCATCTTAGGCAGTGGGTAATTATCCTTTCTAGAGAATTTATTCAAATTCCTAAAGTCTACACAGAGTCTAATCTCACCATTTTTCTTTCTTACAGGAACAAGGTTTGCAATCTAGTCAGAGTATCTGAGAGGGATGATGATCTTGGGTTCCAACAGTTTTTTGATTTCTTTCTTCATAATGGACAACAACATGGGACTAAATGATCGGAGTTTCTGCTGGAATGGTTTTGTATCTTTGTTCAGAGGAATTTTATGTTGTATGATTTATGTATTGCATGTTTTCAAATCCTCATACTTCCATGCAAAGATATCAACAAACTCTTTTAACAATTCACCATAATCGTCCTTTTGTTTATCAGTTAGATGATATGCCAAATTTACAAACTTAGGATTCTGTTCACTTGCTACATTGAACTGAGAAACATCTGATTCTTCTTCTTTCTTTTCTAACTTAATAGCAACATCATTGTGATCGAAAAGTTTTTCTAAAGGGACCAAACCTTTAGGAATTCTGTTGGTGGACAATTGAACAATTTCATGTGCTCCAATCTTACTTATGAACTTAGGCTTCTCTGTTTTTTCATCATGTTCATTTTCCAAATCAATTTGTAAATCTGCAAATTCATCAATCACTCCAAGAAATCTGGTCAAACTCTGCATCATCTTCAAAGACTTTCCAAAACTTCACATTATCATGAAGAGAAGGCCTATACTTCACTTGGATTTCATAATTCAATTTAGGGGGTAGATTAGGTATAAAAGCACATGCTGATACAGCTAATGAATCAGCCAATTCATTCATAGCTCTAGGTACATATGAAATCTTGAAGTCTCTAAAGGCAGCAATCATTTTCAACACTTCATCTCTATAGGCTTTCAGCCTAACATGTTTTGCCTGGAAGGATTTGTTTACCTGCTGAATTATTAACTCTGCATCTCCAAATACCTGTAGTCTCTGAAATTTCATCTCTTTGGCTGCATTTAATCCTAGGATCAGTGCCTCACATAGGGATCCTAGGAGCAGTGCCTCACTGCAATTTTTTCGCCTCTCCGTGGATCATCAACCTCACATAGGGATGACTCACTTGATCTTGCATATTTGAATATTCGAGCTAAAATTAAATTAATCCCTGACCTTTGCTGAGACACTTTCTTTTCCTGAATTTCTTCCGATGTACAACAATACCCACCAACACTAAAGCCATTATTACAGCTGCGCTTATGGCTGGTCCGAGGACAATACTCGCTTTGTCTTTTCTCGAATTAGACAGGATGCACTTCCCCCTATGCATACGGATGCAGAGATAATGGTTCCCAGAGTAGCTGCAATAAATAAAATAAGGAGATTTTCAGTGAATTTGTTTGTAAGGAAACCACTCAACATCAATATATAAGAATGGGAATTTCGTGTGAATACAATAAACAAGATATTAAATTACTTGAGTTTCAATGAAGGCCTGTGAAGAAGTTGTACTGGGATTACACCAGTGAAATTATTATTCTCTATAAACCTGTGGCAATGATCAGAAAAAAATTGTTATAGAATATTAGTAATTAATTCTTTTTACTTTTGTACAGAAAGAAGCTAGCAAAAGAAGTAGGAGAGAGACGTACAACTCTTGAAGGTTTTTGATTTCAGATAGCCACTCTGGAAGACTACCGCTCAAATTGTTGCTTTGCAGATGTCTGCACAAAAAGCCAACGAAATCACTGCAATCTTCTTAGTAATAGAGGATCGATATGGTTCCTTTAAAAGACATAATTGGCTGAGGTGAGGGTTAACATGTTCAGAAGAAATCACTTACAGTCTCTCCAGCATATTTAAACTGGAAAAGTTTGGCAAGGATCCCATCAGTTGATTATTGTCAAGTGACCTGGTAGTTCCAACACGAATGGATAATTAACATTTACAGTATAAGATAAACTATGCTTTGATCTTGCATAATCCTAAGTAGGATTCTTATGAACCGGTATTTTTAACCAACAATTATTAACCATGCTTGCCAATATTTCAATCAAGGTAGGACAGGCAGACATTCTATTAACGACATGAGCATTTGTGTATTTATTTGGGGATTACATTGTCGATACAAAGATTGGCGAGCATTACATAGTTTAATTCTACTTACACGTTAACTAATGCAGTCAATTGGCCAATACTATGAGGTACCAATCCTGTGAGATTCATTCAGGACAAATTACCGGAAACGAGATTATTTCGTAAGTTCTTACAATTTCAGCTAAAAATAGCAAAACTTAAAAATGAAAATTGAGCTTACATTTCCGAAATCCTTCTAACGGAGGAGCTTTTATCACAGCCAATTTGTCCCAGTCGATAACGTAACAAGGATCAGAAATCCAACTTTTTATGTCGAAGCTTGTTTTGATTGCGTCAAGAGCTTCAACTACAGGTTAAGCACTACCTGGTTACGCCTAATTAATGAATTTCAACATAATCACGAGTGTTATAGATAAAGAGTACTTACTGTCTTCTAAATATGTTGCCGGTTCCGTATCAACCATCACGTAATACTCGAAAGCGTTGATTATAGGACCATAGTTCGGGTTAAAGGTCGTCTGGAGTGCCAATTGGTATTGTGTCATGTTTAACTGGAGTGGTAGCTCCGGCGCAGAATAATTTGGCCCCAGAGTAATGGGTTCAGCATATTGTCGATCATTTATGGAAAGGTTAAACGATCTCCTTTCGCTCATATTAAGCGGCTGTATCTCTGCAAAATATAAGAGCAGTAATGAATTGGACCCTCCTGCTCCATTTAGAGAGAGCGCTAGCGAGGCATTGCTGGCCATAACCCACGCTGTTTGCATCACAACAGATGGAGGAAGGTCTTGGGTATTGTTTGTTGAAATGGGCTCTTCAGAATCCATTAAAATGGGTATTGACGCCATTAAATCCACATCTGAATTCCACAGGCGGTCGAACTGGTCCAGTGGATACCTGCTTAATTCACCATGTAAAGATATTCAGACTACAAAAATTGGGCGTCACATAGGAAGCATCTCTTGGTTGTCCTAGTTGGTATTTTGGAAATCTACATATATGAAGCTTAGATTTCGGTATTGAAACATATCCACTTTTAAAAGGTTACCTGACCGACATATTTGCACCTAGATCATGTCTTGACATTAAACCCAACATTGTTCCTGGCTTAGCCTGTGGATACATGCCATCCCGGAGGGTCCTCAACTCGATAACATTGATAAAGGGATCATCATTCTCCGAGGTTCTGATCAAGCAAAGATACAAAACTCTCCCAGCAGTGACCAAGATTTTTTCGCTTCTCCCTGGATCAACCTCGAGTGATACGTTACGAACGATCAAGGTGTCCCGTGTCTCTATGGAGTAAGCGAAATTGGGAACTGCAGCGAATCCGCTGTAATTACCAATGGCAAACCATAGCCTTAACAGGAAAGGCACATTGGGTGCCACGGGCAACTGATAGCAATAATTGACGAGAGGTTTCGGGAAGTACCGTAGATTTTGCATGTAGGAGCCGAAGGCTTCTTCAGATGTGTCCCCTGTGTATGCTTTCTGACCAACATGAATGTAATCATCGTCAGTGACCCATCTTATGTTGTTTGGGGCTGTGTCATTTGTTTTAGCTCCGCAATCAATATTGAGAAATCCTGCTACGCCAAATTTCAATTAATTAATGAAAGAATACATTGTTAACGTAATATTATGAATACTAACCACTGAAATTTCCTGTCAGAACGTCCCGATTTGTTTTAGAATCTTAAATACCTGGTTGAGCAATAACATTAACAGACAATAATAGGAACAGCGCGCTGATGCCCATCCAAACTCCAAATCTAAAATTTTCCATGGTTTCAGCAATTCTTAACCAGTCCCAGCTACTTCAAATCTGACATTAACTGCTTGTTAGTTCATATAAAATAAACGCCAAGTGCGTTTTAGGCCCTAATCCAAGCACGGTCGACGAATCCTATCTTGTGCTTGGCCACTAAATATTCGAGCTTTTCCTCCGTTCGATTTTTCCAGTAATAAGCTTTGAACAGGTATTATATATATTTATGGCCACTAAATATTCGAGCTTTTCCTATGTTCGATTTTTTCAGTAATATATATATATATATATATATATATATATATATATATAATGTTTGTGCTATACAAGAGGTATTAATAAGTTTTATAATCAAATGTTTTCAACCATTTTAATTTTTAATTTAGAAGGATTTTTGAGTTAGAATAAGATATTATAGTTTATCATATAACTTTAAAAAAGTTTAAATAAAATTTCAAAGTTATCACATATGTTTTCATATAAACCATAAAAATAAAATAAAAGTAAATAAGAGAAATAGTTGCAAAGCTTTTAATTATGTTTAATTATTTTATTTTAATATTTTTAATTATTATATTTGTAGATAATTTAATGGATTATTCAATTATCTTATTTTCAAAAATAAAATAAAGTGTTTTTTTTTTTTAAATAGTTATATATCTAATATCGTGAATTTGCATATAACAATTCAATAAATAGATATGCAGCTAAAAGCCCATTTCAAATTGCCAATGGAAAGTCACCTAGAGGAGTTGTTGACTTGACATCATTGCTGGAAACAACTCAAAAGAGTGTTGATACAGAATCTTTTGCAAAACAAATAAAAGTACATGAACTGGTATAGAAACAATTGAAGAACAACCGCCAATAAAAGAAGTCCGTGAGCTGGTAAAGAAACAATTGAAGAACAACGCCCAATAAATGAAGTCCATGAAGTGGTAAAAAACAATTGAAGAACGGCCAACCGTATAAACAAACAGTTGATGCAAAGGAAAGAGTAAAAATTAAACAAAGTGTTGATGCAAAGAAAAGAGTCAAAAGTTTTGAAAAAATACCTACTATTGGCACATTTAAGAAAAGAAGAAAGGATTTTGAGAAGTTCATAATAAATCGAAGATGAACAAGTGTTTGCGGGGCAGTTTAGTCCTTGCCAAGTAGTTTATAAGGTGATTTTTGGGAAATGAAACATAAATTAATTGTATGGTAAGTAAATTGTAATTAGAATAGATGTTTAAAAAATAATAAAAAGTTATGTTTAATTGTCTTTTAAAAATGAA
This sequence comes from Picea sitchensis, assembly GCA_010110895.2. Classification (NCBI taxonomy): domain Eukaryota; kingdom Viridiplantae; phylum Streptophyta; class Pinopsida; order Pinales; family Pinaceae; genus Picea; species Picea sitchensis. The sequence goes on along the minus strand of SNQJ01S0014330.1, from coordinate 35,746 downwards.
ATGATAAAGAAAATTGTAAATATTTAAAGGTATACTGAAATTACATTGAATAGTAATTTAATAATTAATGTGCATTGTCAATCCTTTCGAACTTGTGTGGTGAGTTGTTACTAAGCAAAGCAGTGCCAATCTTTTTCAAACATGTGTGTTGCGTTGTCACTAGTAAAAGCATAATCCATGTGCATTGGCAATGGCGCGAAGGTAGCGGGGATGGAAGGCAGTGATAAATGCTTTGAAATATTTGTGAAGTTGGGTAGAGTGAAACTTGCGAGCTGGAGGAATTGTAGAGCACAGAAGTTTTCAGTGCAAGATGTACATCACAGAATTCTAGATGGCGAAAGTTTTGGGTGCAAGATTTATAATAGTGCCAACCCGGGGTTCAGCGGCTATAAAGTTGGCTAACTATGAAATTGTAGATCACCGAAGTTTTGGGTGCAATATGTATATCACAGAAAAGGGGGAAGGAAAGTTCGGCTACGCCAACTCGACAATCGACAACCATAGAATTGGCTAGATATGAAAAGCAACGACGGTGATTCGGACTCCCGTAAATCGCGGTTGAATGTGTTTCTTGCTTATTAATGCCAATAAGAGAACCTGGGTGTTGAGTTGTCACTAGTAAAAGCATAATGAATGTGCATTGGAAAGGACGGGAATGTGGCAGGGGTTGAAGAGAGTGATAAATGGTATGAAATTTTTGTAAACCCGAGTATAGTGAAGGTTGTGGCCATAAAGTTGGCTAAGTATGGAATTGTAGATCAGGGAAGTTTAGGGTGCAAGATGTATATCAAAGAACACGGGGAATGAGAGGTCGGTTGTGCCAACCCGGGAACTGGCGGCCATAGAATTGACTAGGTATGAAAAGAAGCTTGAATGCCTTGTTTTCTTATTAATGACAACGAGCGAACCTGTGTGTTGAGTTGTCGCTAGTAAAAGCATAACAAATATGCATTGGGAAGGGTGGGAATGTGGCGGGGATTGAAGAGAGTGATAAATGGTTTGAAACTTTTGTGAACCGGGATCGAATTGTAAATGACGAAAGTCTTGGGTGAAAAATGTATATTACAGAAGTGTTGTGTGCAACATGTATATCACGGAACAGGGGGCATAAGAATTCGATAGCACTAAGTCGCGACCCCGTGGTGAGATAATTGGCTAAGTGTTGAAAGGAACTGCAATCGGTCGGGTTCATGAAGTGAGGATATAGGACCAATCCACGAGTTCGAGAAAGTCAGGTTCAAGTTTAAAGATAATTTGTCTTTATTTATTTAAATTGTATTAAATATATTAATGTATCTTAATAGATTATTTGTGGTCCAAAGGTAAACCATGTTCCAATTTGTGGACGAATTGTTGGCCACAAAATTTTTGGGTGCAAGATGTATATTGCAGACTTGTAGATGACAAAAGTTTTGGGTGCAAGATTTATAATAGCACCAAGCCGGGGGTCGGTCGGACTCCCGTAAATCGTTGTTAAATACATTTTTTGCTTATTAATGCCAATAAGTGAACCCGTGTGTTGAGTTGTTACTAGCAAAAGCATAATGAATGTGCATTAGGAAGAACGAGAATGTGGCGGGAGTTGAAGAGAGCGATAAATGGTTTAAATGTTTGTGAACCCGGGTATAGTGAAGGTTTCCGCCATAAAGTTGGCTAAGTATGGAATTGTAGATCATAGAAGTTTATAGTGCAATATGTGTACCACGAAACACGGGGAATGAGAGTTCGGTTGCACCAACCTAGGGACCGACGACCATAGAATTGGTTAGGTATGAAAAACAACGATGGTTGGTCAGACTATCGTAAATCGTGGTTGAATAGCGAACCTGTGTCCTGAGTTGTCGCTAGTAAAAGAATAATGAATGTGCATTGGGAAGGGCGGGAATGTTGCGGGGATTGATGAGAGTGATAAATGGTTTGGAACTTTTGTGAACAATGAATTCCAGGAGTCCGGGGTCGAATTTAAATCACGAAGTGTTGGGTGCAAAATGTATATCACACAAGTTTTGTGTGCAAGATGTATATCACGGAAAAGGGGGCATAAGAATTCGATAGTGTTAAGTTGGGACCCGATGGTGAGATAATTGGTTAAGTGTTGAAAGGGACAAAGGTCACTTGGGTTGATGATGTGATGATATAGATGGAGATGAACTAACTCAGGAACCTGCGACCAATCCAGGAGCTAGAGAAAGTGAGGTTCAAGTTTAAAGAGATTTTGTCTATATTTATTTAAAATGTATTCATATTAATGTATCTTAATAGATTATTTGTGGTCCAAATGTAAACCATGCTCGAATTTGTGAATGAGTTGTAGACGACTGAAGTTTTGGGTGCAAGATGTATATGGCGGAACTGTAGATGACGCAAGTTTTGGGTGCAAGATTTATAATAGCGCCAACCCAGGGGTCGGTTGAGCTCTCGTAAATCACTGTTGAATATGTTTTTTTCTTGTTAATGCCAATAAGCGAACCCGTGCTCTGATTTTTCGCTAGTAAAAGCATAATGAATGTGCATTGAGGATGGCGGGAATGTGGCGTGGATTGAAGAGAGTGATAAATGTTTTGAAAGTTTTGTGAACCCTGGTATAGTGAAGCTTGCAAGTTCTAATAGTCCGGGGTCGAATTTTAAATGACGGAAGTGTTCGGTGAAAAAAGTGTATCACATAATTGTTGGGTGCAAAATGTATATCACGGAAGTGTTGGGTGCAAGATGTATATAATGGAACACGGGGCATAAGAATTCGATAGCGCTAAGTTGGGACGTCGTGGTGAAATAATTGGCTAAGTGTTGAAAGGGACGGTGGTCAGTTGAGATCATGATGTGAAGATATAGATGGAGATGAGGATCTGGCAGTCCTCTAACCAGTCAACCCGCGGCCAATTCAAGAGCCCGAGAAAGTCAGGTTCAAGTTTAAAGGGATTTTGTTTATATTTATTTAAATTGTATTCATATTAGTGTATCTTAATAGATTATTTGTGGTCCAAATGTAAACCATGTTTGAATTTAAAGGGTGTTTTGGGCTCACAATTTTTTCTCAAACCCATAAGTAATAAAGAAAAAAAATATATGAGTTACATTTTGCATATGGAAGCATATTCTGAAATATAAGAAGTTGCAATATATGCACAATATAGAACATGAACATGTACAAGGAAATGAGATAATTTTAAGAAGAAATACAAATTTCAAATAACAACACCAAACATTGAAGATCACCATAGAACAACCTCAAATATTTATATTCAAATAAACTGGGTCACAAAATACATTTGAGAATATTTCCCAAAAATAGTTGTCTTGGAATTTGTAAAAAAATATATAGTTCAGTACATATTCTATGAAATAAAAATGCATTTTCTAGAATGACTAGGATTCGGACTACCGCAGACTACAAAGAAAATATGTACAAGAATGAAGTTTGTAGAAAGAAGAAAGTCGACGATGGAAAACAACAAGACTTGGAAAGAAGAAAGAGAAGATTGGCAGTCCTCGGTTAAAGATTTGTTAGAGTAAGTGGATGAAGACAGAAGAATGTGATCAATATCAACTTACTATGATGGTCTCCCATGCCTTGTCATTTTCTCACTGATGTCCTTTTATGGCTTTCCTCATCTTTGACCTTCATTGGTAATCTGCTTGACAACCTTTTTGAACCATTCTTCGATGTAGCTCCTCATGGACGCCACGTTGATTTCATGCCAGATTTTTATATTGAAGAATTCACTTTCCAAGTCCCTTAGATCAATAGAGAGGTTATGCAATGCTTCTTGAATATCTTGGTTTTCAATCACATAACCGACTAGCCAGTTTTTCACGTCATCTTCACCATACTCAAGAATGCCATAGAAATTTTCAATGACGATCTTTTATAGATATGAACTTGATCATCAAATGCTTACTTGGTTAAAAAAAAGAGTTGAATATCAATTTTGGGTTCTGGACTTCATTGGTTTTGGCAGCTAGGTCTATCTCAGTTAGCTTCTTGAATATTTTGCCTCTTCTAGATATGGCCTGGCTACATGATTGACCGATACCATTCAGGTTCTTTACCTTTTCTTTCCAGCATGCGTTTATCTGGTCTATTCAATCCAGGGAAGGGAGATCCTCCTATCTTCTTATCAATTCCTTCATACCAGTAACTTTAACACCAAATGGTAAAACTGCATCGAGGTAGAAACCTTGCTTGTTCTTGAGATCTTCTTGCAGATACTCATCAAAAGCATGCACTCTTGTTCCAAAAGAGACCATATTCTTTGACATCTCCCAAGCTTCTGTTATTAATTCCATTCTTCTATTTATATTCTTTTCCACATATTCTCGGGCCAATGTGATAAGGCTTGCTGATCCTTTTAACTTTGTCGTCGGTGCGGTGGGCCGGATCATTGCCAAAGGAGTAGCAAACAGTGGAAGAGGCATTAGAGTTGCCTCTAATTCTTTGATTCACTCCTTTAACATGATGTTTTATGTTTGAAGGCCGCTGATAGAGTTATCTAGAGTGTCTCCAGTTGCTCGGTGTATCTGGGAGATCTGGGAAGGGTGCATGTTGCATAGGTTGATCTCTGAATGAGATTTCCCTTTCTTATTCTTTACATCTCTCTTTTTAATAATCGATTTTTTGGATTCGCTGTAAAAAACAACGCTCTGAAATGAAAAAGACTCTTCTTCATCCAATGCATCTATGCCAATTATTTCCATCCTAGGATTGTGTAGAGTAGTGCTCTCTAGCTGGTCATTGTCGGGGAACATTTTTTCAATGTCAATTTCTAGTTCCATATCTTCAAGGGAGAGATCGTGGATATCAATTTCTCCCCTCGGTCCCTCCTGTTCTTGGACTATTGTTTTCCATTTTTTGCTCATGGGAAGTTTGTGAGAACTTTCAATTTTTCCGGAGGGAGGGTTCTTATCTCCTCCTCCACCTGAAGAACTGTGTGTGACTTTATTACTTGGTTAGGTCATTGGAGTACTGCTCCTAGATGCTATGATAGTGGGTGTGGCAGTCAGGGATTGGGCATTTTTTTCACCCGGGCATTTTCATTTTTGCTTATGCGAATCATTTTAACTAGCACCAAGTTCATTCAGGATAGTGTCAGTGAAATAACTATTGAAGTGGTTCCTAACCATGAAATCCTCGAATTTCCAAGGCAGAGAGATGAATTGACTTTTTCTTTTTTCATGGGAAAAATGCAACCAGTAGATGCACTGCCTTGCTATTCCAGTAAAAAACATTGTACTAGATATGTGACATGGAAGGAAGCAAGGATTTTGTTTAGACCCAAAAATCCTTATAAGATTATAGTTCTCCATTTCTTCTAGTGTGCCCTTCCTATCCAGGAAGTTGGTTAGTTGGCTAGACAATTGGGGAAAATACTTTCCAAATATCTGATGTAGGAGCATCATTGGAAAGCAAGCAGAGGCAAGACCACTCAGCGTGTGGGAGTTCTTCCAGAACTTCAACGCTGGAAGTTGTAGCAGATTTTGAATCTACCTTAACTCAACGTTGGAATTTACCTTTGGAGGCACGCTTGAGCAAGTGCTAGAATTACCCTTTGAGGCACATTTTGGAAATTGCAAGCAGAGCAGGAGTTTCCATTACGGCTTTGAAATGCGACTGATCTAAGATAGCTAGTAGATAAGTAGGCAGGGGAAACCATAGAAATATTTTTGAGTTAAATAGAAGTGTTGTACGCCCAGATAGGGTTAGATGCAATACAGAGGGAAGTAGTTGTAAGAGAACTACGAGTTAGTAGAAAAACTGAAGATTTCAAAGCTGTGTAATTTTGAAATTTTTTTGGTAGCCATTTTGGTACTTGTGAATATAATAGAGGGAAATTTGATCCAACTGTATGGTGTGTGAACAATGTTTGCAATTTCCTGTCATTTTTGTTTTTAGGAGCAAGTGAATGAATCTCCATAGGAGAAAATGGAACTGTGAATGTTAGTTTTTAAGTTTCAATTGTTTCTCTCCGTTGGAAGCTCTGCAAGGTGTGCATCAAGCCAGAGAGGAATGCCTGGAAAGTGGGAGGAATTTATCTATAAGAAATCCCTTGGATCTGAGTTATCGATATCCCTCAGACGCAAGGAGTGCACGGGAAATCGAAGTCTGCACAAGGAAAATCTCAGGAGGAATAACACTTCAGATAGGTGTTATCGAGGTCTAGGAACCCCATTTCCTAGGAGGAGCGAAGGTTTGCACCTTCAGGGACTTAGAAAATCTTCTATGTCTAAGAGACTAAAAGCTTAGAAGGAAGAGTGTTATTGACCATCAGATCGCGGTGGAGAATCAATGGTCGTCTGATTTGAGACAAGTGCACAAGCATTAATGTTGTGTTTGTCTATGAGGGATAGGAGCCGTCAATCAGGGAGAGGAGTGAGAATCATTGATTCTATGGAGATGAGGCTTTTCATGATTTCGGAAATCGGGACTGCGAAGGAATAGCAGGTGGGATCCTCAATCTGAGAAATTCCGACAAGATCAGGACTACCAGATCTTCGGAGGCTTAGAACCGTTGATATGCAGCGAAGGAGTGTTTCGGCATTTAAGTGACCAGGAGGAGGAACGAACGGGATTTGTGAAGGGAGAAGTTGCGAAATGTGAAATTTTGAAGTGATCGCAACCGTCGGCCAAGGGGAGATCTGGGTCATAGATCCCGCGTCATCACAATTTCGGTGTTCGTGAGTTGGAGGAGTCAGACGCGCCTTCGTGGTAAAGTTTGTGGTCATGGGTGTGTGATCATGTGACTTAGGGAAGGGGAGGAGATAACGTCTGTTATCCCTCATCGAGGTTTCGAGACTTGGAGGAGCCAAGGAGTCGCTATATTGGAAACCTCGGGGTCGCGAAACGCGACACATTTTTTTGTGTGTTAAGTCCGAGGTTGCGCTTGTGGTCACGTGGAGTGAAGGTTCGCACCTAGTGCTAGTTTGCGTGGGAAAAACATAGACAAGGGCATGTGGACTTGGAGATATAGGTTCCAGTTCGGAACTAGGAGAGTCATTTCGACTCCGGAACCAGAGATCTTGACCGGTAGGTCGCTCAGTCCTAAGGAGAGATAGGGGGTCTGCATCAGGTGGTATCAGAGCCGGGTTATTCTTCATCTGTAGACTTCAGGTGAAAGAGAAATAGAAAGAGAACTGGAGTTGTACTCAAGGTAAGGATTCTATTGCATGGGTTTTCAAGGTAAGGATTCTATTGCATGTACTAGTTGTTCAAGTAGTAGTAGCCTCAATGAAACTCAACATGAAAAAGAAAGAATAGAGATTTTCCACATAGGGGTTATTTCAAAGCATACCAAGATAGATACTCTTTTTTATACTTGATCTCAAGAAAACTTCATATCTGAAGACATTGTCAAGAAATTAAAATTGGAAACTATTATGCATCCTAAACCTTACCCTCTAGGATGGATATGTGACAATGCCAAATTGCATGTGACAAGAAGATGTAAACCTAGATTTGACATCACTGCAAAATTTATAGATGAGGTAGAGCTTGATGTTATTCCATTGGATATTTGTGGTATTGTGTTGGGAAGCTCATATTTATATGAGAGGAGAGCCATATTTCATCGTCATGAGAAAAAAGTATCATTTGTTTAAAAATGGAATTGAGTACATTTTTAGAGCACATACAAAGAAGTTGAATTTGTCACTTGTAAATGCTGGACAAATGAAGAGATTAGTCAATGCTAGTAAGAACTTTGTCCTCTTGATGATCAAACCCAAAGACAATGTTGAAAAAGAAGATTTCCAAGGTTGTGATGCAAAGTTGAAATCTGATTTATATGAGGTTGTTAACTAATATGATGAGATATTTCAGAAACCAAAAGGATTTCCTCCAAAAAGGGGTATCCAACATGATATACAATTGCAGCAAGATTGTCCTCTTCTAAACACAGGATGTTAGTAATGGAGAATGTTGAAATTAAAAAACAAATCCAAGAGTTTCTTGACAAATGGGTTATCATTCCAAGAACATCGCCATGTGGGTCACCAATTGTTTTAGTACCAAAGAAAGATGGTACATGGTGCATGTGTGTATATTTCAAAGCCTTGAACAAGATTACGGTAAAGAATCGTTATCCTCTCCCTAGAATTGATGATTTGCTTGATAAATTAGAAGATGATAAGTATTTTACTAAATTGGATTTGATAAGTGGATATCATCAGATTAGGATTGTTGAAGGAGACACATGGAAGAAAACTTTCAAAACAAAGCAAGGTTTGTTTTAATGGATGGTGATGCCATTTGGGCTTTGTAATGCTCCTGCTACATTCATGAGATTTATGAATGATGTTTTAAGGACTTTTCTTGATGATTGTGTGATTGTATACTTGGATGACATTTTGATATTTAGCAAATCTCATGAAGAGCATGTTATGCATGTAAAGAAAATTTTAGATGTCTTGAAGAAAGAAAAGTTGTTTTTAAAGATGTCTAAATGTGAGTTTGGAAAGACCTCACTTGTTTACTTGGGACATATTGTTGGAGGAGGAAAACTGAAAATTGATCCTTCCAAGGTCAAATTCATTTTGGATTGGCCCAATCCCAACAATGTGACGGAGGAAAGAAGATTTTTGGGAGCAGCACAATATTGGAGAAAGTTTATTGCTAACTTCTCTTCAATTGCAGCTCCATTACATGCAGTGACAAGAATCAAGGAAGTTTTTCAATGGGGAGGCAAGCAACAAAAATATTTTGATGCATTGAAGGAGAAGATTAGTTCAGCTCAAGTTCTTGCACTTCCTAATTTTAGATAGCCATTTGAGATCCAAACATATGCAAGTAATTATGCAATGGGAGACGTCTTGTTGCAACATGGTAAGCCCATTTGTTTTCATTCTGAAAGTTTTAATGATGTTGTGATTAGTTATCCTACTTACGATAAGGAGTTTTATGGATTGGTGCAAAGTGTGAAAAAATGGAAACATTATTTGTTGGGAAAATAAACTATCATTCGCATAGATCATCAACCATTGCAATACTTACAATCACAAACAAAGCTACAACAAAAAATGCACTTCAGATGGAATGGGTTTTCTACAACAATTCCACTTGGTTATCAGGCATAAGAAAGGAATTTATAACAAAGTTGTTGATATTCTTTCTAGGCCTATTGTTAGTGCTTCAGTTATTCTTAAGCATAATTATATCATGCATGAGAGCTATGTTGAACAATATGCTTTAGATGTTGATTTTAAAGAGGTTTATGCAACTTTGTGTCATTCTAACCAAGTTGAGGAATTGGATTACCATGTGCATGATAAGATTTTGTATCATCTTGGAAAGCTATGTATTCCACAGGGTGAAAGAATCAACATCATAAGGAAAACACACTCTTCTCTTATTGTTGGCCACTTTGGTGTAGGCAAGACGGTTGCTAATTTGCAAAGGCATTGCTATTGGCCTAAAATGAATGAAAGTGTTTCAAGATATGTAAGAGGATGTTATTTATGTGCTACAAGTAAGCCTAGCAATAGAAAGTTGGGTTTGTATACTCCACTTCTGGTTCCTTCTCATCCTTGGGAAAGCATTTCCATGGACTTTGTAGGAGGTCTACCTATGTCTAAAAAGAATCATGATTATCTTTATGTTGTGGTTGACCGTTTCAGCAAAATGCATATTTTGATGCCTTGTAAGAAGAAGGTTACAACTGAGAAAACAACACAAATGTTCTTTCATCATGTTTGGGTGCATTTTGGGTTTCCCAAATCCATTATTTCTAATCGAGATTCTCGATTTATTGGGAACTTTTGGTCAAGCTTATAGGCACTCATGGCCACCAAGATGAAAAAGAGCACAACATTTCATCCACAAACCTATGGTATAAAAAAGTGGTGAATAGAACATTGGTGCATATTCTTCGTGGTTATTGCAGCAATCATCCTAATCTTTGGGATGAGCACCTACACTACATTCAACATGCTTACAACCGAGCTAAGCACTCTTCGACTCAAACATCTCCATTTGAGGCATGTTTTGGTTATTTTCCAAAATCTCCTTTAGATTTTTTCTTTGGGAAGGATATTGCTATTAATGGTCATTATGACATTGATAGAGAAAATAAGTTCATTGAACAAATTCAGTTGGTGCATCAAATGGTACAAAAACAGCTGGGAAAGAGCCAAGCTAAGTACAAGACAAGACATGACAAGCATCGGGTTGATCATAGTTTCCAAGTTGGGGATGAATTTTGGCTTTACATTAGCAAGAAGAGGCTTAAAGGAGAAGGTAAAAAACTGAAACCAATTAGATATGGACCTTTCAATATTCTTGAAAAGATTAGTAACAATGCCTTTTGTTTGGATTTGTCTCCTTATATGCAAATGTATATAGTTGTTAATGTTGAGAATTTGAGATTTTATGAACCTCCTTTGATTCATGATCAAGGAGAGCATGTTCAGATTCCTTCCATAGATGATTTATTTCCATAATATCTTTCATAATTGCATGAGGATACAATCCTTGACAGGATGATGACAAATTCAAAACGAGGGAATGTGGAATACCTTCGTGTTGATATTAAAGACACAAATCCAAGAAAATCCAAATGGATTGAGGTTGAAAAGGTGAGGGAAATGTACCCTCATCTTCATATAGACTAAAAGTAGTCTTTTGGAGGTCCAAAAGATTCCCAATGGGGAGGAGTCATCCAGGGGATCAAAATATGCTCAAAAATCAAAGTTCTCGGAATTGCTCAAAAATAGACTCGTGTGTAGGCCTCATCCTCATGATCCCAATGCAAATTGAATGGGCTCAACAAACATCATATGTGAGAGATATCATGTTTTGTCCACTTTGTCAAATAGGAAAAATTTTTGTTGACTGTACAGTCCATACAGGCCACGTGGAAGTTGACTGTACAATCCGTATAGACCGCACAGATGATGTGGAAGGGTGACATGGATTGATGGCATGGTAGGGTGACTGGGAAGGTGATTTGGAAAGTGTTTTTTGGACCTATTAGGTGCTGACATGTGTCATCAGGTGGATGAATGAGAAGGTGCCATGTGGCACCCTATTAGTGGTTTGTTCATTAAAAGTTGTTTGGGACTCCAGTAAGGTCGAACCCGCGACCTCTGTGAGCATGGGAAGTGACTTGGAAAGGGTCGGGATACCAACCTACCCGCATTTGTTACTTGAACACTATGCGTTAAACATTTTATCTAAGTTTAATGTAATGTTTGGTTCGAGATAACAAGGGTCATGGCTTAGCCCCAGCCCTGGTCACACCACTCTAATACACTCCCACGTGACCATTAGAGCGAACACACCATACCATGCGACCAATAGAGATCCAACGGTCAATCCACGAGCGTGAGATCCAACAATTAGTCCACGAGCACAGGAAAACAGGTCTGCACCACGCCACATGGAGGGCATGTGACCAAGACCTCTGATGGTTAAGGCACTTGATGCGTTAACTGTTCAACATTATGCCACATTTTTCGAAATGGGCACGCGTGCTGGGTTTTTGGCATGGGAAATGCCTAGGAGCTAGGTTAGTCACACAGAGGTGTGATTTGGAGGACTAGAGACAACAAGATTGAAGGAAAAAACTTCCAGGAAGTGATTTCTTCTCAGATTTTGGCCAAAACAGGTGCAGGAAGAGCCCAACTAGGGGTTTTTGGACATTCTATAGCCATTGAAGCCATCTATTTTACATTATGAGCATTGTAAAGAACTGATTTTCACACTTTGAGAATTAATGAAAATGATCCATTGGAAGTTGGACCAAGAGATGTAGCCCAAGATAGGGGTGAACTCGTTTATTGTTTTGCTATGTTAATGTGCTTATTTTGATGGTTGTTATGTCTATTTATGTTGCTCATGTTTAAGTAAAAACTCATTAATTTTTATGTGTTTGCAACTTGATCCTATTGCCCAAGCACATACAATTACACTTGCAATTTTAAAGATATACAAGCCTTCTTCATTTTTAGATCAACAATGGTGGCAATGGCATAAAAATTCATGCCAAGGGTAAATTGTTTAGACCCAGTTTCTTGTAGAAATTTATGAATTCTTTGACACCGACACACATCATTTCGGAAATTTTATTAAGCTTAAACAATTGTCCAATACAATGGAATAATATATCATTGCTTTTGATAAATTATCTTTCTGAATGGATGACATGTTTGACACCTTCTTCTGAGAATTCTTTATTAGTGTCCTGAAGGATGACATTAAATCCCATGTCCTAATGGCTTGCCCCCAGAATATGCTTGAATCTACTCACCATGTCAAGGAAGCACAATAGGTATATTCTTCCTAAAATAAAAAACCATCCATTATTACTCACTCTCAACCCACAGATATTTCTCCTCCTTCCACTCCTCTTAAGTTACACATATTAACCAGGGAAAAATTGGTTGAACACCAACTTAAGGGTCTTTGCTATAATTGTGATGAAAAATGTCTTTCTGGGCACAAGTGTAAGGAGAAAAAAAAAAAGTCATGGCCACTTATGAGGACATTTATGAAGAGGATGTCAATGTTTTCCATTTTGAATATCTACCCCAAGCATATGATCATACACCACCCTTTGATCGACCAAAATTTAAACCATTTATCTTGTTGAATTACCTCGTTGGAATCTCTTCTCCCCAAACCCTTAAGTTAATTGGTTACATAAATCATAGGTAATTCATTATCTTAGTCAATAGTGGAAACACCCATAATTTTATTCATCGTCGCATTGCATAAGAGACCATGTGTTATATCCATGTAGTCAACAATTTTCAAATCATGATTACTAATTTCGAGTCCATGAAATGTGGGAGGCATTGTGAAAATGTGCACTTGCAAATTGGTCAATAACACCTGAAATATCATATGTTTTCTATTGACATATGTGGTTGCGACATTGTGCTAAGGGATGAATGGTTATGCACACTAGGTCCCAACACCATGGATTTTAAGGAATTAACCTTGAATTTCCAACAAGATGGCCAGTAGTATCATTTCCAAGGCATCATGGTAGGCTCACATGAGATCATTAGTTACCATTGAATGGAAAAAACACTCAAAAAAGGTCATTCTAGCACTATTGAACAACTCCATACATTCAAGTAGTTGATACCCCCTCACCTACAATTCATCTGGACATCGATTCTCTCCTGTAAAAACACCAATCTATTTTTGACAATCCTAATGGACTTCCTCCTTCCCGTGGCACCCATGTTCATTCCATTTCCCTTGTCCTTGAAATTATTCCTCCCAATGTTTTCCCTTATTGTCATGTTGACGTGGGGAAAAATCCCCTTGTGGACATGAGGGAGAGTTTCTTGATGGTAGATCTGAATCAAACCTACTCTCATTTGGTGTGCAAATCTCCACTGGTATGTGGGCCCGATTGTCACTAACTAAATAAATTTATCTAAGAAGAGATACTTGTTCATAAACTAGACTAAATACTAAGTGAAAATCTATTACAATATACTAATGCAATCCTATTGTAATGAGCAACTACAATCCTATTTTAGAGATAACATAATCAATCAAAGAAATACAATTCAATTTGAAAACAAAAATAGTTATTATTTTACTAAATTAAATAATACTAGCATAATTATTTTCATATATATAAACATAGGTATGTTCTGTAATGATCTCATAATTCATTCAAAATCATCTTCTACAAATTACAATTCATAGTAGTGACAAACTCAAAACATTTGCAGAAAATAATAAACAATAGTGCAACATTGTATGTACGAATCTTGAATTTGCTTGCAATTAATTTTCATCAAAGAAATAGTTCATATATAAAATACAATAATAAGCAAATATCTTTCTCATCCTCTTTCAATCCCGATAAATAGTTATACATGACACAAATTTGACTCTCCATCCCATGCCCCCCTCCTCTTCTTTTTCTTACATGAGACTTCCTTTTTATAAAATGAGAAACACTATTAGGCTTCCATAACTATGGAACATTATAGTTAGTAACCTTACAACTTCCCCCTTTTCCATCGCTTTTACATTTTTCAATTTTCCTTTTATATAAGAAAGCACAGAAAAATCTTGACATAATATTTCTTACCTCCTTAGGAAGGTGAGAAACTAAATATTTGGTGGTGAAGGGCATAATCTTTGAAAATTTGGTCCATATGACAACTAAAGACAGGAAAACATGTTCATTGATCCTGGACCTTTTAAATTTTCTTGGGGAACTCAGTTGGTCGATAAGGGGACGTGGATACTCCTCTAGGCCTTCTTCCTTTGTGAACATTAAGAGTGGTCATCCTCTCTACATTTGTTTCATTTCTAAAACATAATAAACACTTGGATATTCATCTTGAAATCTATGGAGCTTAGGTTAGGCTATGTAGTACTGTCATATCTCTAGGAAGAGCCTGCATTATCATAGAGAATGTACTCTATTGTTTGTGAAAACAAGTGAATCCCCTCTTATATCTGGCATTGTCGAATCCTGATTGTTCCTCTAAGTGGAAATAACCAAGAGAATGGATCTATTTCCATGGATGTTTCAGCCACATCGACTAGTGATCGATCTCTCCTCACTGTTGAAGTAAATTTCCATGTCCCATTGACATCATTTTAAAACCATTTGACAATCTTTCCAAATGATATGTGACGAGAGAAAAGAAGTGATACCTCCCTTAAATTTGAAATTTTGTTTATCGGAGTTGGCCATTTATCTTATCAATTCCCTAAGGCTTATATGATGTTGTGGTATCATATAACAATCTCTCACACGTTATTGCCATATCCATTAGAAGATAAATTTGAAACATGTAACCTATTTGTTGTGTTCAATCATTTCAAGTGCAATCCTCTTTTTCCAAGCTTCATAACTAATGAACAACGTCTTCCCCTTTCCCAGTTCATCGTACTGTTCTTTTAAACCCTGAAAATACAAAACAACTATTATATTTCAATTAAAATTACACAAATCATTTACATTATATATGATTTGACCTTCATTTATTCAGTTGTACTATACTTCCTATGCTCTTCAATCGATTTGTGGCAGTTTGACCCTGACAGACGTACGAGATATTGGCCTGAATGATCTGCGTATCTGAAAATATTTTACCATTGAGCGTCGAAGGGAGAGATTGTGGGACATCCATATATTGTGAAAAGGCTTGTGGGAAGCAGAAACAAGTTTGCGAAACATTTCACCTACGCTAAAATATGGCATTCGGTGAGGCATGGACCCGATACATTTTGTGGATATGAGCTCAAATATTATTAATTTGGAATTAAGGTTTATAGTATGCAGGCTTGGAAGCAGGCTTGGAATTTGACGGGCTGTAGCCCGTTTTTTACCTCTCCGCCCGTATTTGACAGTGGGCAATAAAATTTACACGTCATCACTGACGGGTATGAGAATTGTCTACCTGTCAGTTTGACGTGTAACTGCCTCCACTGCCCGTCAAAATCTCTAGTAGGTATACAGGCTTGGGATATTAAGTCGCCTAACAGGGATCGATTAAACTCGGGAGTCGGAGGCGACGAGACACGGGTGACGGAAGCTTGCTCGCCGGTGGCCGTTCACTGTTCATAGATTGAAATTTGAATAGGTGTCCAGGTGCAGTTGTATGAAATAAATGAACCAGCTACCCTCATAAATTCTTATCAGACTACCTACAGGATACTACGGTACTACCTAGTCTCCTGTTAGTGATATGGCCATGAACGGCCGACCGTGGGCAGCATTATTGTTGTGGTGGTGTTCGAGAGAGAGCGCTACAGCCTACAGGAGTTTCCTTGGCATTTGAACTTTGAAGGCTTGGCTGGAGACAGAAATGGCGTCGTAAAGGTAAGGATATTTGAATGTTGTTAGTTTAATGCTTGCAAATGATCTGTCTGGTTTAGTAATCTGTACCTACCTTTGTTTTTTGTCCCTCAGAATTCTGGGTTTAGTAATCTGTACCTACCTTTGTTTTTTTGTCCCTCAGAATTCTGCACAGCTGCGCTATTCTTAGTTTTCTTTTTATGCCAGTCATAGAAATTCTTCTCTGCTTTAAAATTCATGGTTTATTTTTTTAAATTTTGGGTGGAAAAAAATGGTTTTCTGTGAAAATGAGAGTCTTCCATGGAAATTTAGAGTCGATACATGCTGTTATTTTGTGAAACACAACTTTCCTACCAGATTTTTTTGCTTAAAATTTCTTACGGAAAGCTTTTTTAAATGCAACTCCGCCGGTTCCTTTGAGTATTAGCTCCATAGACGCTTTCTACTTGATTTTCTGTTAAACATTATGTTTTCTCCATATGAAACCGAGCATCATTTCTCTTAAATATGCCCTCGAACAAATGCTATTTTGTGAAATGCAACGTTTTTTCTTGATTTTTCTGATTAAGATTTCTTGCCTAGATGAGTTTTTGTGAAATGCACCATTTCTCTCACATTTTAACCTCTATAGCTGTTATTTTGTGAAACCCAACCTTACTACTCGATTTATCTGCGTCAACTTTCTTACAGAGAGATGTTTCGGTAATGAAACTGCGTCTTTTCTCTTAAATTTTAGCCTTAGCCTTTGATAACTGTTATTATGTGAAATGCAATGCTTCTACTAGATTTCTTTGCTTAAAATTTATTACCGATAGTTGTTCTCCATAAAACTGCTGGGTTTCTCTTAAGTTTAGCCTCATAGCTGTTACTTGCTTTTTCTGCTTAACCTTCTCCTAAATATTACCCTCCATAGCTGTTCTTATCTGAAATCCAACGTTTCAACTTTCTACATGATTTATCTGCTTAAAATTCCTTACAGAGAGATGTTCCTATGAAACAGTGCCGTTTTTCATAAATTTTAGGTTCCATAGCAACTATTTTGGGAAATTCAACGTTTCTACTAGATTTCTATGCCTAAGATTTTATAGTGATAGATGTTTTCTGTGAAAATGCATCGGTTCTCTTCAAATTTAGCCTCAATAACTGTTATTTTGTGAAAAACAATGTTTCTAATTGATTTCTCTGTTCAAAATATCCCAATTTGAGATACTTTGAAAATTTACCGCCTTTTAACACTCTTCTTTATCCCTTGATAGTCATATTTTGTGAAATACGCAGCTTCTACCTGCATGGATAGGTAGTTTTCCTCGACAATGGGTGGTTTCGCTTTGAATATTTGTACATGGATGTCATTTTATTTCATATCTTTGCTATAATAAGCTAAGTCACGGGTTGGCATCCATAACATTTCGCTTTTTATATTTATTATAATTATTGGAGTTTCGTAGTGTTCTCTAGGTATGTTATTACGCATTGATTTTTGTTTGTTTGCATGCGCAAAATACCGCTAAATAGAACCATTCTTTTCAGCGTGCTTATAGTTGTTTTTTTTGACACTTGCAAATGCGAAACTGTTGTTAGCTTGCTTACTGTTTGGGTTCCATATATTTTATTATGGAGATTATTTTCATCTTGGATACTTCCAAAGTTCAAAACGCTTCAGCAAGTTTTTGCAAAATGTTTTACCATACATTGAAGGTCTACCAATAGACTAGCTACGAATTTTCCCCTAACGCCATTTCAACTTTTAAATATATTTTAAAGATTGCATTCTCGCCTTGATTACTTTGCAAACGCCTGGAGTCTCCAAGGCATCATCTTCTCAAATATCTTTCTGTTTAATCCTAGGTCGATGCAACTAGTGTCATCTGGTTAAAGGTATTTCTTAGATAATTTGTTTCTCGAACGTGTTCGAGGCTCGCGTTCGACTTCACCGGAGTCGCTTTAATGCGACATGATTTTGCACGTAGGGCAGAAAGCGCAATTTGTTTCGTGAAACGAAAGGTCGCGAAGTTCAGATTCTCACGGAGTCGCTTTGCCGATTTTGCGATAGGCAAAGCGCTTTTTCTTACCCGCTGTCCGTTGGATGGGCTGTGAGGCATTACAGAAATGGCAGTGTCCGTGTAGTATTACCAAAAGAGATCTCGTGAGTTAGACCTGTGCAGTATTATCAAAAAAGAGATTCGTAGTCATGCGAGATAATCGCATTCTCTCAGCTCGATATTTCACCATGGTTTTAATATCAGAATCGATGTTCTCTTCCGTATGGCGAAGACACCACCACTCATGTATATCATTTTCATCATATCGCAAACATAAGTTCTCACATGCAAGCTGGCGATGTTTCAAAAAGGGTTTGGCGTTTTGGTCTCCTCGACTCGTGAGTCAATATCTAAACCAAATCCTAGTATGTCTGACAAATATTTTGAGCAAATAATGGTTGGTTGGGAACAAAGTATTTTTTCTAATTATTTTGAAATTTAGACTGTGCACTAAAATAAAATAAAATAAACTTGACTTTGAAAAAGTTTATCTTAGTGGCTATTTTGTAAAATTAAAAAAATATTTTATGTAAACGCCTAGGTAATAAATGAGTAGGCTTTCCGTGCATATTGGCTTTAAAATCCCTATTTTTGAATAACATTGATCAAGATTTAAAATAAAATAAATATTTTATCGTAAGCTGCCTAATGTCTGCATAATGAGTAGGTTATTAGGTTGGTGATCGGTCTTAAATAATTGGTCAAACTCAAAACTGTGCTGAAAGCTCTGAATGCTAGGTCCTTGCCCCTCTGTTTATCTTTATACACCTGGCTATTGGGCCTAATTACTACGGGAGACCTTTATTATATATGAATTTCTCTCTGCTCCGTCTTCATAATAGGCGTGATTGATTGATTGAAATTCTCTTTGCTTTGACAGATTGATTGCATTTCAATTTTAGTTAAAGTCAGGAATTTCTGATAGACTAAATCAATGGTAATAAGATACGGTATGGTAATAAGAAAATTGTATGTTCAGCATGAAAATTAATATATAACGTATAAAAAATTGACACTTATAAATCTACATAAAAAAAAATTGACACTTATAAATCTACATAAAACGTAAAATGACAGGTATGAAAAACGAACACCTGTCATCAAATTTGCACTTGACAGGTAAAATAAATTTGAAATTCCAGGCCTGCTTGGAAGATCGGTTTTGTGGGGTTTATATCTACGAGCTACAAATTTATGGGTTGTGGGTTTTCAGATGTCGAGCTCAGTGCCACCACTTCAATTAAATAAAACCTGCAAAGATATTCTTGCATAGTCTTCATCCTATGTGATTTTGAGAAGATTACATATGCAAGTCATTATGCAATTCCGATTGAATATCACTACACGTTGGGTTCTACCAATCATTCAAAAAGGTTAGCGTGTTTCTTTGAGAATAAGGTATTGATGTGTGGTGCCACAAAAAAAGGTTATAAATTTGGTAGAGTTGGTTTCGATAAAGGTATGGACCGCACGGGTGGGGTCCACATGCCTTGCAGCTTGTGGGTCATAGAAGGTTATACATTCAATATTTATAGCACCTCCGCAAAGGTTGACACCCGCAAAGGAAAAGTCCACACAATTTTAAATCCCACAAAGG